>GL501517.1:6796750-6845440 GCA_000149185.1 Mayetiola destructor
TGTGTGTGTGTGTGTGTGTGTGTGTGTGTGTGTGTGTGTGTGTGTGTGTGTGTGTGTGTGTGTGCCTTTTGCATGGATGATTGTTTGTTCAGCTTAGATTGTGTGAAAAGCCGTCGGCGGATTTCGTATATAATTTTCATCCAATGAATCACAGGAAAACACATTCTTTTAGAATGATGAACGTGTGAACTGAAATGCTCGATTGCTCAAACCATCCAAATATCAATAGAACCGGATTAATAATAATGAGAATCCGAGCGCGCACACACACACACACACACACAATCAGTGATTTTCAATCATCAATTTTCAAAGAAAGCTGCCAAATGATCCACGTGTGTATACGTGGCGGGAACATTGAGGGAAAGTATCTAGCCACTCAATGAATTCATTCAACACCACAAATTTGGAATGGGAAATAGAGTTAAAAAAAGAATTGCAATTCGAAACTAAAAATGCATTCATTGAATTATTCGTAAAATCAGAAAAAAAAAGAATTCTCTTTCATAAACGGTCTCGTAAACGAACCGCTATCACAACATCCCTTTGTGAATGAATCACGAATTTGAATATCAAGAAAGAAATGATTTTATGGATTTCGCCTTTTTCCCAGTTCAAAGGTAAAAAGTTCCCTCTTCACAAAAAAAGCGCTTATTGCTTTTCTTTATCGGTTGCTCTCTTCACGTGCTGACATTATACACATATTTGATAGCTTTACAGTTTTCAGCCGTCTTCTCATAGAAATGTTTCTATATATATGAATTCTATGTAGATTATAGAGTCAAACGTATTATTTTCAAGGCAGCAAAGCAGCAAACAATGAGCAGTTAGCCGTATCCATTTTGAGATTTTGATTCTTATTTTGTCGTTTTGGGAATTTCATTTGAATTCATTCCATTCAATTTTACTTATTCTGTGTGTGTGTGTATACTTTGAATGCTCATTGCATTTGTTTTATTTGAATTGATGCGAATCTTGTTGTTTCAGTTTATAATAACAATCATTTGAAAAATTTTCAGTGTTACCAAGTTCTAACTCATTTATGTAAACGAAAATATAAATGCGAATTGGATAATTTTATGAGATCAATTTAATTAGGCACAATGAAAGGAAGTTTTGTGCCCAAGTTTATCATTTGTTGTTTCTGAAAGCTGTTAGCTGTGAGCTGAAGGCAACAAAATGTTTCAGCTGAACAACGATGCCAAAGTCACTGGCTATCAAATGTGTGGGGTGAATGGTAACATTTGGATGGAAAAATTTGGTAATTCCATGCAAGAATAAATCAATCCATTCCGCCATCAGACAGACATTGCAAGCAAAATTTAATTGCATCATATTTTCCATTCATCGCTTCATCACCAAATAAAACAATAAAAATAATAAAATAACTTCATATTCTTACCATATTTCTTTCGCTCCATTTCACGTCCTACTTTTTATTAATTTTATATAATGTTATAATGGCATTCAATATTCCATTTAAAAATTGCCTGGCAAATGATAATAATAATAATTCCCTTTTCCAAGAAGAAAAGCAATGCAACAGTTCAGCCGATTCATTCGATTTCATTTTTCATTTAACTTTATTTTATTGCGTGAAAACAAATAATGAAGAAAACTTGAGTGGTATACTCAGTAACCAGTCTCCAGACCAAGATATAAAGAAAATTTAATGTAGTTAAATTATGCGCATGCATTGCATAGAGCCAAATTCAAATATTTTTTTTTTTTTTCAAACATTTTTGATTTGTTTCAATCGCGGATATTACTTTTCATTTTGATATTGGAGTGAATTTGCAGTTCATTTCAGGTTCACATTCATTTTTGCATATATTGTTTTCTTGATTGGGCGTACATTTAAATGTTATCATATGCAAAATATAATATCCTGAGCCGTTCGTATGTGACAGGTCTGTGGCAAAAATAGAGCAACTGGTTTATGATTCAACGATGCTTTTATAAGAATCATTTCATTTTTATCTGTTTTTTTTAAATTTTTTTTCAATTGTACACAAAGTATTCAAATATATGTTAAAAAATTCACTTTGATGCAAAAATATTATCCAATTGGCAGAGATGAGAAATATTTTCCGATGTGGCAATAGACCAACCATCTGACTATTTGATTTGATATTTGATTTTCCACTAAATCAAATACGCATCCAATGTTTAATGATGTATTCAATTTTCATTTGTTTTCGATTCTCATATTGACGCATCCATGAAAATGTATTTTGTTCTTGGATTTCATGATTCGTATATCGTATAATTTTTGAACAGCACAAAACAAATGATTGTAAAATGTGATATGTCACTGTGTGAAAATTAGAGGAAATTAAGAGAAAAGCTTTTCATCAAATTGCAAAAAAAAATTTCAAAGCACACTGATGAAATATAGAGTAAATTAGAAGAAGAAGAAAACAACTGAATTAACAATATATGCGAAATATGAATGGATAAGCAATGAACAATGAATAACCGAATAGTGTATTTCAATCGATTGCTTGTTCTCTCTTTCAATAGTTTCTATTTTGATGAACCTGTTGAAATGGTATCGGAGCATGGTGTTTCGGATGGCATCGCAAATTCAAAATGCTGTACTAAAAAATGTTGATTTATGTGTTTGAATGACTTGGCGCTATTAAATTCAAAAGCATTAACACAACAACGGTATGAAACATTTCGTTGAATTTGAGTAAATACAGCAGTGGTAGCAACAGTTGAAGAGCATTATTAAAGATGATGAGTTTCCCAAACAAAGGTGGTTATTCGTTTGTTTTTGTGGGAGTTCACAAATTTTTTTTTCTTTTGTTGAATAACGATTAATTAGGCTAAATTCAGAGCTTCGGCTTTCAATACTTTTTTTTTCATTTATGAATGTTTTATGAAATTTCTACATTAGTCACATTGGATTCCATTCAATCGTTTGGTTTTTTTTTTTACGTTAAAAAAAAAAGCTTTCCGCAAACAGAAAAACAAAAAATCATCATAACAGAAATGGGTGACGCTTTAAATGCTTTTAATATTGAAATATTCGAATCGATGAATTAAAAATTAATCCATATTATAGAGTCGACCACTCGACTATTCATGATCTATGGCTATTTATGGATTGGTCATATCGCTTTCTTATTTTATTTGGATTTAATCAATTGGAATTGGCTTCGAATGGTAAATACAGCGATGAACATCGGGGAAGAAAGTCAAAGAAAAATGAATAAAAATGTACGATATTGTATGGTCAATTGGTAGAATAGGGACGGATATATGTATAATGATGAAGGAAGGTGAGTGAAAAGCGAACGGCATTATTATTCATTTTGTGCATTTATGCTCAATGGAAATGAGAAGACACGTTTATTTTATTTAGAAATTGATTAATGCTTACCATATTTTCCATGGATTATTTGTCGCATATCAATCGAACAATATGTAAAATTGTAAAGCATTTCAATTCGAAAGAACAGTTTAATTTATGGTAACAGCGCATCACACAGACAGAAACAAAGACACAGGCACACAATGCGTTGTATATTCGATTCGAATCATTTCGTGTCCGATTGGTCGATTTTAATTGAATCACTGGAAATAGTTTGTGTGGTTGAATCGATTGCTGCCATTCGTATTGAAATTCTTTGGGTTAGAGAATGGAATTCGCTGTAAGAATTCAAATGAGATAAAAGAAACTTTTACTAGCACACTTGCACATCGAATATTTTGATTAGCTACTTTGTAATTCGAAATGAAATGAAAAAGAAAAAAAAAATCGGATATAATTTAACGGATATTGAAAAGTTATCGCAATAATATCAATGAAAATATCTCAAATTGATTCGTTACCTAAAAATAAAATTGAAATTGGCGGTGGCTTTGCCATCGTCGTCTTAACGAAAAAGAATCTAATCGAATAATTTTTTTTTTTCTATTTTCATTTCCGATTCATTCCATCTAGATGTTGACGTGCCGGTAAAATTGGAGGTCTGTAGTGAATATCAAATACGAAATGATACACATATTCGGTAACACCAGATAGAGCACCCCGACGGATTAGCCAAGCTTTCAAAGCTCATCGAAATGTGAATCATTGTCACTGGCATCATGACATTTTGAACGAACGTGCTCCAATATCGATCCATGTAGATTATTACAAATCAAAAGAAAACACGAACCGGATGAAAAGAAGGGAGAAGAATCCCCGACTAAATGAACGTTGCGATATATAAATTTGCTGAAAGCCAAAACCAAAGCACACACCAGCACCAGTGGTGTGACCGAAACCAGCAACCGTGTGGTGAGCGGCGGCTAGCCTATAGCTATTTAACCAATGTAGCAAAATCATCGTTTCAATGAAGAGCATTTAGCATTGAATTCGAGACAAATCACCACAAAATAATACAATCATTTCACTAAAAAAGAAAAAACACTTAAAGTAAAACGAGAACAACAATTCAATCAACTATTTCAGCGATGTCAGAAAAAACATTGAATCTTTCATGGCGTAAACAATCAAATGATAAGATATCAAATTAACTGTTAAGCAATTGAAAAATCATTCAACGCAAATCGTTTTCATATGACAAAATCGAAGGAAAAACACGACGCAAAGAAAGGAGTAAGAATGATGAAAGCGATTTTCGTAACAAGCGGTTAACGTGAATGAGGGCGGTTGTCTTTGGATGTGCGAACATATTTAGAAAGAAAAAACAAAATAAATAAAATAAAATCATATTTCAGATATATGAAATAAAAAGATCCATTTTTCCGTAAGACAGCGTCAAAAAAAAAAAAAAAAAAAATCCATGCACAAAAATGAATAATTCAATCGAGATGCTAACAAATTTAACCAGTTCAACAACATCAATGTCATCAATATTAGATGCAAGCTCACCGCCAAATCAATCATCATCAATCGTTGTGAATGAAATGCCGAACAGCAGCAACGAAACGCATTTATCATATACACATGAAATCGATTGGACGGATCTTGTATTGGCATTGTTATTGTGTGTGCTTATTGTGATAACGGTTATCGGAAATACTCTAGTCATATTGTCTGTGCTGACAACAAGGCGATTACGTACAGTAACCAATTGCTTTGTGATGAGTTTAGCTGTAGCTGATTGGCTTGTGGGTATTTTTGTTATGCCACCAGCGGTTGCTGTAATGTTAATTGGTATGTTGTCTTTTCAAACTGTATGTATGCGTTTTTAGGTTTAACACCGTATTCGAAGGCTAATCGTATTCTTCAAGACTAAATATAAGGAATCGACTATTCAAAATAATCCATTGGTTATAGATTATTTATTTGTCCTTTGGTTTCATTTTGTTTCCATCGGATTTACTGGTTTGTGATTTTGCTTGAGTCCGTACACAGACCAATTATAAGCGTTGACAAAAAATGCGGAGAATGATGAATAAGTCGGTTTAACGAAATTTTTGCTCATTTTTGCGCTCACAAATTTTATTTTTTATTTTCCGAGTTGTCACAGCATCAGTCGGCTAACGAGCGCAATTTTTATACGACCAACCATCAAGAGGATGGCACTTTTCATTATTAATTATTAGCTATCCATTGGTTCAAAACATTTGAAGGAGATATCTGTGCAATTATTGTCTTCTTTTTTTTTTTATTATTGAATAGAGCGTATCAATACTCGCGTGTAGACTGAAAATAAGAACTTTTCATCCAATGCTGATCGCAATCCAATGCTCTGCTAGTACATACTTGAGTATGAATACGAACAAATGCACAATGGATAGTCACCAGACATTGAACACATCGTAAAATATCTCCTAAATAATCAATGATTGATTATATTATTATTATCATTATCATGAATCTTATTTTTGACACATCACACATATTATATGTTGCATGTATAATGTATATAGTATATATATACAGCATACAAAGTGTGAAATCAAGTTTAACGGCCAATCAATATTCATCAATAGTATTATTATGTATTTAGGTTTCATTGACGAGAAACCACTCCCCGAAAATACATGATATAATAATAACAATTTATTTGAATCAAATATCAAATAGTAATCATTCAAGTTAATTGAAATACGTGAATTCAGACAATGATGATAATGTATCTGAAATCTTAAGCAAATTTAAATGAAATTAAAATGATTGAAATCATGAATTTCACAAGTTTCACGGCAAATCAACTATTTCGCAAAATGAAAATTTTTCATTCTGTCACGTATTTCAATTACGATTTGAATACAATGATAATATTGTGATTAGGCGATTTTAGGTCTTGGTGCAATTTTGTCATCATTTTAATTTCTAATTTCTTCAAACCGAAAGTTTACTCGAAAATAGTTTTTCAAAAGCTCTGGCAAAAAGTGAACTAAAATCTATTTGATTCTTATATCCGTGGACCGTAAAATATTTTTTCCAAAGAAATGCAAAGTTACATTCGATATCATTGGCTAATCATTTTCCATTTGTTAAATTATCTTCAATTTTGTTTCCATTTTCCATAAATGAATTTTCTACGAAATATTTATGGCGCCCATTAAAAATATATTCATTGTTTTCTTGAATTCTTGAAAAGCATTTGAACTTTCCATTTTTCTCGTACCTCAACATTTTATGGGCACGAAAAACTAAAATCAAAATTCCATTCAAAATTTCGAAGATGGCATTAGATGGAAAACATTTTTAAAAGGTATTCGATAAAAGTTTTTCAAAAATATTATTGTTTAAACTGAATTCAATCGATGTTAACAGCTTTTGGTTAGTTTTGTTATGAGTTTTTGCTTTTAATTCGATGAGCTTCAATTGAAATGATCCAATATAAAAATAATAATTAAAAAACTAGAAGAAAAAAGAAAAGAAAACAACATAACATGAAAAGGCGGTTTCTTTATTTTGAACTTGTTTGGAATTGAGGTAGTTTATTGTGCCATTGTGAATGAACGATGAACGAGTGAAACAAAAGCTTTTTGCATGCTGTTTGAGAGCAGTTGGTAACAAACCGCAACTATTACAAAACCCATAAGAATAATTATATGTACTTTGTTAAGATTTATTGTAACTTTGGTTCAATATCAAATATCACATATCACATATTCGTGAAACACATTCGTTTTCTTACCGTTCGTAATGCCATCACAAGACACAAGTCACAAGACACAAGACACAAGACACAAGAAACATTTAATAAAATATATGCGGTATACAAAATGGAAAGGTACAAATAACGAACAGATGAAATTGATATACTCCGGTACTTGGGTTCTATCTATCTCCGAAGGGTATACTTAACTAAATCAATTAGAAATTGAATTTAGCAAATTCAATGAATTTTATCTATTTTGATGGAATTCTAGTTGAATACATCTAAAATAGGCATATTTCCATTATTTACAATTTACAATGTACATTGTACATACACGGTTCCGTTTTATTGATAATCAAATTTTGAATATTATTTATTTATAAATTCAGTTCATTTCTTGATTTTTAATGTTTTTGATATGCACTGCATTCTAGGCTTCGTCCTTATATTTGTATGCGTATTTTCAGTACAGTGTTTACCGTATATATAATGAAAGTCACGTTTTAACGGTTTTTATTTACGGTACTTTGAATTTCATATTTACATTAATTGATCAACAATCAACATTCAAAATCTATACGATGAAAAGCAGCCTTCGGCCTTCGGCTGATGTATCAAATGTGCACACAATTTTTGAAACAGTATCTATTCTATACGTATTTACATATATATATATATATATATATTTCAGGATCATGGCAATTGGGTTGGGTGTTTTGTAATATTTGGATATCGTTAGATGTGCTGTTGTGTACAGCATCAATATTGAGTTTATGCGCAATTAGTATAGACAGGTAATTTGATTTTCTATTCGAAATTGCAATTGGCATTAATTTGCTTTTTCAATTATTTTTTGCATTCATAAATAAAAATATTTTCGCAGGTTTAGGGGTACTAATTTTATTAATGATTATGGTTATTAATATTTATATCATATTATATTCTATTTTATTTTATTTTTCTCTCGCAGATATTTGGCTGTTACCCAACCGCTAAATTATTCGAGACGACGACGTTCAAAGCGTCTTGCTTTATTAATGATTTTGATTGTTTGGACATTGGCGTTGGCAATAACAAGCCCACCAATTTTAGGATGGTAAATATCAACATTTTGATGGTGACATCAAATTTAACCAATATCAGTTTACGGCCTCATTCTCGATTCAATTGCTTATTTTGTCAATATTTATTTTATCCAAGTTTTTAAGTCCCTTCTCTTTTCGCCGATGAACCGAAAACGTATTGAACATAATTTATAAAGTAATATTTCGATAATAATGGACACCTTCCAATTCAATCAATATCACGGGAGTTTTATGCAAAATTATTTGGCGGACGAAAAGCTTACACAAACAACAATTACTCTGTTTGTCAAGTTTTAACAATGTATGAAATAGCAATTTTATTCAATGAATCAGATCGACTACATTATGAACGAGGCTATTCGGAGATTTTTCTCATTTCTTCTTCCGTTATTTTACCGTTACAAAGAAACTTTTTCAAATTCACTTATCCGGGCAACACATTTTTTGCAGGTATGACCACCGGCGAAAGGAAAAGCATGATGAGTGTGGTTATAATCAAAACGAAGGTTACGTCGTATTTTCAGCGATGGGCTCATTTTTCATACCAATGGCAGTGATGGTATATGTTTATGTACGAATTTCATGTGTTGTGGCCGCCCGTCATGATCATATGACAGAAATCGAAGTGCACAAGGTAATTCATTTAATTAAAAGCATACAAACACCAGACACCTGTACAAAATCCTAACTATTCTAACATAAAATTTGTGTATACTATTAGACGGCTTTGAACACAATTGTACCTATATCCTAAGATATTATACTTCTGACTTATGCTACTATCCTTTAGTACAGGGAAAGATCAGTGTTGATCCTAGATCATAATGACACTGTTCACAAAAATTCGATTTTAATAGTACTGTGCGTAGTACGATTGCGCATTCATATTCATTATTGCCGTGTTAATTATGTGAGAAAAATTAGATTTTCTACGCTCACGTAGCAGAGACTTTAATTGGATCCATCTCAAATGAAAACTCATGTATATATTCAATATTATGTAAATTTAGAACAGCGTCTTTTGTCGAGAATGATGTGTGACTATGCTGAAAAATCTTCCATAAAATATAAGAAACACACTCAAAAAAGACTAATGAATGTTCTATCGATCCATTTGCGCGTCTACCGTCTATAAAGTACACACGAACATCATTTCATTCATTGTAGTATAAACTGTGTGCCAATTGTTTATAATTGAAAAATTTGCTACAATTCAATCGAACATCTCCCGATTGAAATTGAACTCTTCATCAAATGTATGCCATATCAGTTGGATTAATTTAACAGGGAATTTAACCAATTTTCTCATTCTACAGAAACACAATAGGCATTTTGATGTTGAAATGGAACCCGAAGTAGATCTTGAACCATCGTCTGAACAGGATCAACAAAGTCCGTATCGAAAAAAGCATCATTCATTTCGTCAAACATCCAGAAGTAATGTATCAATGGATTTAAAGGAATCACGAGCATCGGAATTGAATGCATTGAATGCTGCCCGAAATCAACAAACATCACAGCATTTGCAACAGGATCAACAACAACAACAACAACAAAATGGACATTTTGATGAAAACGATGAATTTTCATCATTACGTACAACATCCCAAAAACGTTCAACAAAACCAAAATCAAAAAACAATGCGTCATCATCGCTGAGTGACCATTGGTCGAAATTTACGCAGCCCGTACAATTTAGCGTCAAGCAAAACAATACCGTTTTGTATGAATTACAACGTCAACAGCATAATACGACTACAACAATGGCAGGAACAACGGCTACGTTGACAACAACTGGCACCATTAAACAAAATACACGCATCCATCACAAATCACTATCGAATCGGATTTTATCGTTAAAACGTGAAAATAAAACAACCCAAACGTTAAGCATTGTTGTTGGTGGATTTATTGTATGTTGGTTACCATTTTTTGTTTGTTATTTAATTACGCCATTTTTGCCAAATAAAAGTGTTAGCAAAACATTGAGCGCTATATTAACGTGGCTCGGTTGGTTTAACAGTGCAATGAATCCATTTATATATGCATTTTATAGTGTTGATTTTCGAGCCGCATTTTGGCGCCTAACTTTTCGTAGATTTTTCAAAAATTCAACGAGAGCACCGTATTCCAGTAATGCCATGTCAATCAAACGATAAAATTGATGTACCGATACAATTTTCCATTTTCTTTTTATTTTTATTGTTTTCTCTTAAACTTCCTCTTTGTGCTCTCTTATTTTAAATGAAATTAAATGGGTCCGCACTCATCCTCCAGATCGCACAAATCTCTCACTTTTAGACTATCTTCAGCTGGTTGTTTTGATGGGCTTTTCTTTGGATATGTCAGTTTAGCCTTAATAAATGTTCGCCGTCGTTACAATACAGCGATGAGAAAAAAAAAATAATAAATTATTATTTATTCTAGAGATACACAATTCAACAGCTTTTGGCTCTGATACACAGATACACTCGAGAATGAACAATTTATCCAAAGAGACAGCACATTTCTCTATAATTTTTTGTTTTTTTGTTTTTTTGTTTTTATATCCCGTGGTCACTATTCCCTATTCACTATACATTTGCGTCTACGTTTTTATTTTGTTTTGGTTTTTCACTTTCATCGACATTCTTTCTTCCTGTTGATCCATTTTTCTGCACACAAAATCACTGTAGATCCGTTGATGATGGCACAAGGTCGACGACGTGAGCGATGAAAATGGCATTTTATAGCTGACTTTATGCTTTTATGTGTGAATTATCGTCAAAACCCTGATGTATTTTGTTTCGTTATGAAATAAAACAACCCCAAAGATTCCTAAATAGCTATTTTGAGCTAGGCATCACTGGGCCTTGAATTTGTTTCCTACCTCTTTCACATATCTGATTGCTGTCACTTGTTCATTCTGAGTATTCATATTCAACAAAAGCTTTCATGCATTCCGGCCATCTTCTGTCAATTTACAGAAATCATTTTAAATGATTATGATTTCGAGTTTTTATGATTCAAAAAGGAAAATCTTTTATCGCTATTTAGCACTTACTTACTTCCGCCAATCAGTTCAAAGTTCAAACACATCCATTTACTTTCATTCATTTATTTTATTTTTACATATTTTCGACCGCATTTAAAAATCGGACAATGATGAAAGAAGTGTTCCGAATTCGGAATTCCGAATTCCAAATTCCGAATTCCGAATTTATTTTTTATGAATGAAAATGAAATGCACTCGATTTATTATTTATTATAGCAAACACAACAGCAGACTTGATGAAAACGGAACCATCTAAATAAGAATTTTTTGTCGGGCACGAAACATTGTTTCTTTGTTTGGCAGACTAAGAATATGTATTTAAAAGCTCATTAGCGCCTCATACTTGATGTAAAGAATTCAAAAAAAAAAATGGAAAATAGCATCTAACGATAGATAAATAGCATTTAATTTATCGAAAAATTGAATTAAACAAAGAAATGCATCGGCACTCAATCGAAATGATTGAATGGTATATGATTGTTGTTGTTGTTGCAATCACATACAATACATATAAACAATGATCGCCAAATGTGTGTGTATGTGTACTTTGCTGTACATACTCGCCTCATTGAACAATGAACACTTCAAATGACAGACAAATAATTATATAATTATAAAATTTTGATCTGGTTCAGATTTCGTTGATCCATAAAATCGGTTAACTCTTCTATTCTCCGAATGCTGAGAGAAATCCTAAAACCATTTTTCTGACCATAACTGCCAACTGGCACAACACATTTTACATGAGAATGTCCAAGAGAATAACTAAATATGTATTGTTATTATCGCGGCCTTACTTATCTCATTCCAATGATAACAAATGATGAGTTGTTACCATTTACCATAATGTTGTGTGACAAACCGAAGATGATATCGATAAAAAGCTTATCATTGAAATGTGTGAATATTATCATTGTAACACACAAAATAAGTGAAAAAATGCTCGGTGAATTCGAAACCCATCAACAAGACCGGCATCCAATTCATACACACTCAAGCACCCTCGCCGAATGATATTCGAAAAGCATTGAATGGAAATATTTCAGAATATCACATTAACTCTTAACTCTCAACTTTCAGCTCTCATGTAGCTCAGGTTTGGTACAGAATGGTTCGTATCAGTATCAGTATCAATTGTTTAGAAATATCATTTTGCTTTGTGTTATCTAACAACTATATGCTATTGATTGGTGACTCAATTGAAATAGAGCCGACCATCAAACGAAATTGCTTAATGATTCAAAATTCAGTCACAGATTGAGCCCGTTTCATTTTGTTTGATGCGAGTTTGATGAAATCAGAAACTTTTTAAACCATAATGGTTCGCTATGAACGATCAATCATTATTTTCTTTTTTTCACATTTCGCTTTTTATCGTTAACTGAACGAAGGTGCTATGAATTATGAAGCAAACATCTTTATTAAAATATTTCATTATAATTTTATGGAGTGTAAATGATGGAATAGCTTCAGGTAAAATCAACACCGAATCATTTTTCACCAAAATGGGATCGATTTATCAAAAAAGAATGGAAAATATTTGATAAATTGTACTTTGAAAATAATTAAAAAAAATAAAAACAAAATTCACAAATATTGAATTTATACGTTACAATTTTAATCATTGTAATGCGTTCACAGTTTCAATGTTCATGTGAATGCGACGATTTAAGTAATTGCAAATAATACGTACACTTGAAATTGGACATGTTGTAATTGAAGCCAATTTCAGTTCAACATTTGAATTTCGTCCAGACCGAATTCAAATTCAAATTCAAATTCAAAATCGAATGATTCAACCACTTTGTGTCCATTTAAAACAAGGCCCATAGGACTTAAAATAAAAACTACAATGCAAAACCAAAACTAGAGCCAAATAAAAGTCATCTACAGAATTCATATTTTATGATATACAATATGTTATACATAATAATAATAATAAAATAAAAAAATATTCCTAGTGATTAGTGTTTGCAGAATGAACGTCAGAAAAGGAACAAAAAAAACTCATCTGAAGCCAAAATATGCCATTAATTCTCATATCAAACATAAATTGTTTTGAAATCGAAGCAGCTACAATTAGTTTCTCCGGAATGGATGATGCATGGTGAGTGGCAAATGATAAATGGCGATTATTTAAATGGAAAATTATACGCAATAACGGTGCGTTCATTTATAAAATACATACATTAAAAACAGGTGATGGAAGCTAAAGAATGAAATCGATTGTGATTGAAATTAATTGTAAAATGTTGAGAATAAGCGTATTTATTATTATCTGAATTTCATTTTATATATTTTATTTATTTTGAACAAGAAGAATTTTTGTTTGTAAAAGTTTAAAGGCTTTTGGAGCGCGACTTCCGTGACATCGCGACTAAGCTAAGAAGAATATTTTAAATTCAGTTCACACCGGCACGGCCAAAAGTTTGAGACCAACAATTTTCGTCAACATTTGCCGTACATAAGAGCAAAGTTTTCATATTTGCGTTTCATCTTCTTATTTTTTCTTTTTTTTGCGCTCCCATGGGACTTGGCTCATCTGCTGTTTGCTATCAAATGAATTATTACTATCGGATGCTGTTAATTTTAAATAGAGAAACTCTGCATGTAACAAACGCCGATGGTTGGTGGTCTGAATCTTTTGATCGACAGCATAAATATTACATAACAGTTCCTCATCTCTGTAAATTTGTAAATTGAAATTTACGAATCGGAGGAGAATGCACTCATAGTCAAATTCATGTTGTATTTGATTTATTTGTATGTGCAATGTGTATTTCCACAAAAAAAAAATAAACACTAATCACATTAACATTTAATATTTCCATTTGCATTTCACATTATACAATAAGTTCTGTTCAAAATGTCAAAAATCTATAAATTAGGTAAAAAAAATTTACGCATTTTAGTCATTAATAAAAATTTTCAATGAGCATTTAATGAATTTGTATGGATGTAAGAAAATTAAATAAATGCGAAATTATGTATGATTCTTTTTGTGGATAAAAAACATTAAAATGCGTCTAATATTAATCTTTTGTTTTTCAAGTGAGGAAATGACAAAGTAATAAGTAAACAAAAGCATTCTTTTAAAGCGTATCTCACATAGGAATGGTAGGCACAATTGAGGATATAATTTGCTTTAATTGAATTGATATGTTTACCTTTGGAAAGAGGTGAGCTCTCGTCATCGCAGCAACGGTAAGTCTATAAAATCCAAGTTTTCTGTATCTTCCTGCCACGCTATTCTTATCCTTTTTTGATTTCAAATCAAGGCTATTATTTAAACACTTTTCGTTACTTCATCAGGCTTTTTTGTTATCACATTTTAAATTGTTCTTTAACATTTTATCATTTAGTATTCTGTATGTTACGGTTGTTTGTTTTTACGTGATTAAAATTACGAAAGCAATTCCCTGGTGCCATGTTTTTTTTTGTACATTTTCGCGCCTTTTTCTTCTTCGAACCGAAGAGCTTATGAAAATTATACGAAAATCTCATATTATAATTATTACAGTCGAAGAGGGGTTGAATAGAACTGATATATTTTGTATACTGTTGATTTGATCATCAGAACAGATTACCGGATTTGATATTATTTTTTTTTTTTTTTTTCATTTCAATAAGACTTTATTCTCCTTTTGTTGTCCCAGTTGGTATTTGCTTGTACGCATTTTGTCATGAATGAAAAATGGCTTTGCGACAAGCACTTAAAAAAAAAAATTCAATCCGATTGAAAAAGAGCTCTTTTTACCGTTGAACATTTTATTCATGCTCGTGGCTCGTAGCCCGAATTATGGCTTTATTTTATCACTATGGATGGTCTATGAACATAGACTAGGATAATGACATTCAAAAATAATCCCTTATATGCTATTTCTATTCAATCTCGTGTTTCGAATGAACAATAATAATAATTAGAAAGAAATTGTTTGTGTTTCCAATATTTCTTGCCGTCATCAGATTAACCGAAATTATGCTTCAGATATGTTAATCGTTAAAATTGTTGAATTTCATGAATTGACGTGTAAAATGCTTCAAATTATCAATTCAAACCTCGTCGAATAGATTGATTCTCGGGATGTTATCATCGATGTGTATGAGTTTCCTTGAGATAATTTAAATTCAAATCGAAATACAATTGTAAATAGTTGGACGGAAATGGCCCGGATCGAATGTAAATTACTTATTTTTTACCTGTACAGTGTTTTTTGTTCGTCCATCTTTCGTTCTCATTCAAGTTACTGTTTTTTCGTTGCAATTCCATTGATTGAAAAGTGAATTTCCCGTTATACGGTCGAAAAGTTTTAAACTTCCGTAATTCATCTCGGTATTATATTTTGTTCAGTGTTCCGACGTTTTCTATTTATCATTTTCAATTTTCCAACAACGGAAAAAAGTTTGTTGCAGAAGAATTTTCAAGAAAGTGAAATAAGAGAAAATTGTTTCGAAACGCTTGTTATGAATTGACAACTGCAATACAACGTTATTCTTAATGAAAGTGATTGGACTGAATTGACATGAAATTCTCACTCAATTCGATTCATATGGATATTGGACAATAGAATTGATTGGATATAAAATTGTGACAATAAAAAAAAAAAAATCACCTTCGAAAGAATCATAATGCATGAGAGTCGCCGAATTGCCGTCCGAATCCATACAAATCCTTTAGCGGTTTAATTTTCTTTCGTACGTTGAAACGTTTTCGAATCATCTAAGTGAACGATGTGTACGCGTCTTACAGCGCACGCGTACAAATATATGTGCGAAACATGAATGGCATGAATGACATGAACACATGTGCGATACGGTGGCCGTAACGTCAACACATGTTTATGTGAATGTAATGCGACTCATACCAATACAAATGTGTACAAAAGCAACGATGCCGTCAACATCATTTTCATTGACATTCAACAAAAATGATACGCTGCCGCAACAGAATGTATGAGCACCATACTAAAATCGGCGGTTATAGGTTGACCCCAAAATGACGAAATGTTTTCATTATTCGAAAAAATTCGAATAGATAATCATTTTGTGGGAATTGAATTCGGTAAGAATGATAAATAAACCAATTGCAGCCATTCAATGGTCACACACAGGTTTATTATCGCAAAAAACCATTGAATGGAAAATTGTTTTTTATCTCTGGATCTTGAGCTACTCTAATAATGAATACAGCAAATGAAATACACACATCCATGTGGACAACCTAACACATGTGCACCATATACTAAACATACGCTTCGTGCCTATCACAATGAAAAAAAGACAGCCGAAACAGAAACATAAGGCTTCAATAGTTTGGTTATATTGAAACGTTTTGATAGAAACGTTGATGTAAAAATCATTCGAATTATGGTTTTAACAGTAGCAATATAGTCTGTCTAGCTATTGGTTCTTTTAATTTCAACGGCTATTTCCGTCATCGTTTTTAACCAAACCATAAACGTAAAACGACAACATAACAACATTTATGAATTAAAAAACGTCGTTTTATATCATCGCTTAAGCAACCGAAAAATATTGCGTCCAAAATAGAAAGGATAGAAAAAAGTGCTGCTACAAATAATATAAAATAAAAATACGCTTCGGTAACGAGCAAATAAATCTAATGCAAATTAAGATTGGTGAATTTAAATCCGATTGAAAAAAAAAGTGAATAATTATAATAATAAACGGTCTTGAAAAAAAAGAGGACGCGAAATCGGGCAATGGTTTTTTGTAAACGATATTGAAACACAGTTGAGCAGCGACCGGTTCATATTCGAGAGCCAGCAGGTGAAACACTTAAAGAAGTGTTCGTGTTTTGTTCAAACGAAAAGAAAAAATCGAAAGAAAAAAAAATCCAAAGAGAAGACATAAATCAGGTAGGTAAATTCATAAACTGTACTCAAATATCTCTCACATTTGTGGTATTGTTTGCAACAATAATTCGGGTTTAAAATAAGGTTTCACAAAAGTACAGAGAAAAAAAATGCTTTGAAAATTTAACTTACGCTCTTCAAATTTCATTACACACATCAAGTATCGAAATATCGAACACTGCTTTGTACGCATTGAGAATTTTATATATATATTTTTTTTCCTGAGCGAGTGACTAAAAATAAAATAAAATTTTCGGCAGTTTAATTTCCCATCGATTGGGAATTCAATTTGGATATATGCCTGTGCATGTGAGTATGCCTGTGTGTGTTGTTAGTGTTTACACAGCTTGTGACTGTAATATAATTGTGGCCCTTGTGCAATTTTCGACATCGAAACATCTTGCTGCACGGCGACCGGCAAGTATCGAACGTCATTTGGTGTTGCATTCCATCAACCATCAATCCAAATATTTGCCAAGATTTGGTCGACGATTCTCGATTTTGAAAATCACATTTAATCGATTCCGAATTAAGTTTCTCTTTTCACATTTGACAAACAAAACTTTTTTTTTCGTATTTCTCTTTCTTTTTTTGGCCCGTTCCCTTTTCATTAACACATTCAGTTCAGGTCATTCGTTGCAATAAATGATTTTTTGCTTTAATTTTACATTTGCATCTTGTATACCATATTCGCATGATTGCGAACGATGACTTTATCTCGCCACGTGGTACAAATTTGGACTTTTCTCCCATTCTACCGAATACACTCAACAATTCGCACAAATTGCATATTCACACTACATTGAGCATGTGCGTGCATTTTCGCTCAATGTAAAAATTTTGCGGTGGTATTGCTCACTGGATATGATGACATTGGCGCGTTTATTCCGGTTTGAATTTCATTTGGTCATCAAAGTCTTGTCTATTTGATCGAATGCAATAAAATTCCAACGATTTTGATAACGGCTAAATGTGATGCTTCTTGAGTGTCGTACGTAATATTTATTTTAAAAATAGACCCACTGAATTTTTTTTTGAATAATGTGGGCTGAAGCGAACAAAATGGCCAAGGAAAAATCGAAATCTTGATATTTATGTGTCTAGTTAAATTAGATTCGGATACCGGTTAATGGTATTGCATCATTCTAAAAATTTGAAATACGATACGCGATAAACTGTTTTCTGCTTTCGTCCTGCGGCTGCGTGTCCATATCCTATTGTAATGGATATATGCGGTCCTTGCGTTCACATTCCTTTTGCCAATGCCATGAAATTTGAAGCCGAATTTCATCAGCTAAAATCATCACTGACTGATTCATGTATGGAGTTTTAAGCAATCAAATTTCACGAGACGAGTTTTTTTTATATTGCGTGATTCGTTGTGTATGTCTAATGGCCTAACGTTAGTTTATAATTCATGTCTATCGAACGAAACGTGGGCCGACAAAAACCACCTGATTCAATGGATGTATCTATAATTTTGTCTTTTAACGGTTTGTATATAAAAAATATTACCGTCCAGTTATTGATTATCCTATATAAATCACGGCAATTTTACAATTTCGAAGTGACGAAATGCCAATTTGATATTGAATGCATTTGAAATGGCATGAAAAATACGTCGACAACAAATGAATAATTTCAAAAAAAAAAAACAAAAAAAAATAAGCAAAAACGAAACAAATTACAGTAACTGTCTGTCGGAACTCTGATCAGTTATCACTTTGGTATTGTGCCACATATTCTGAACACAATGAATTATTATTTGAAAAAATTGAAACGACAAATAGCAGTTTGACGCATTTCAATTATCGACAGACTGTTATAGTTAAATGTATTTAATCATCGAGATTATCACAAACGTAAATAATTTTAAAATTGGAAATTTGTCATTGGTATTTACGGGTAAAATATCGAAATTTATTCGTCAACGTGACAATTTGAAATGTGTTTTTACGCTTAGAACGACTGTATAAAAGATTATCATATTCGTGTTGCGCTCATCATCTTTTTCTTAAGTTTCGAGCACATTTTAAACACAGTTACCGATTTGATGTTCAATTTTATATTTTATTGATTCGAATCATTTGAAACTGGACAATAAGTTGACTGTTATGCACCACAGGTTCATACTATAGTCGTTATAGATTTTTTTTTCTCTTTCCGTCCCACTCTTGAACGGAATTTTTTTTTTTAGTGGTCAGATCGAGCTGAAACTCTGAATGTATATATTTCAGATGATTCTCTTGGAAAATTTGTCCAAGAAATTTTTTCATTCATCAAAAAAAATTCGAAAGTGGTCTAAAAAGCGGAGAACCATAAAAATTTATAGAAAAAATCTCGAAAGGGTTGATCAATAAATATTCAAAAGCATTGTGATCATTGATGAAAATTGATTTAATCAATTTGATTAAATACATGTATTCAAAAAGAAAATTGTCAACCAAAATCGAGTTTGATACGATTGTGGTGGATATCGGTGAATTCGGAACGATTCGAATTCTGAACATATTCATTTCATTCGTATAATTTATCATTTTGAAACTTACGTATGTGCATAAATTCAAAATTCAATCGTTCAAAAGAAAACCATACTGAATCTTTTTCATCTGTCGAAACATCAAAAAAAAAAAGACTCCATATAGAATACAATGGATGAAAGGCTTCGCCTATCAGAATATCATTCCGTCATTTCCCTATTATTATTATTTTCAGCTGGGACCCAAAATAAAGTCAATGTTCGCCCCATGCATCCAAAAAAGACTGAAACGTAATGCATACATCAAAATATTTTATTGCAATGCCGTGAATGTAAATGGATTGTATTACGCACGACCATATACATATTGCATATTGTCCACAGTGCGCAGTATATACAATGAACTGTATGCAAATGATGTAATTCTTCACGCTGTATCAAATTGCCTCTAAAAACACAAATGGAGCGATGAAAGCAAAAAAAAAAATATTTCATTTTTATTTTATTATGGGAATAGTTGTGGTACACTCTAAGAAGCGAATAATCAGATACAAAATTCAGAGGTCGGCACCAAGTAAAGTGGTGGGGGAAAAAAAAGAGCATGAGGTAAAAACATGCTTCAAACAAATAAACACCTCACCTTGTAAATAGCAAACAAGAAGATGAAATGAAACACGAAACAAAATAAATTTACTTAATCAAGTCTAATCATCCATTGAATTGTTGTTCTGTATTTCATTCCAAAGTCATCGAATTAATTAGCTGCATTTGTAAAATCAATAAGTCTAAGTGGTTTTCTTTGCAACGATAACGCTCATCGATGAGTTCATTTGTCTGATATGATTGTCGTTGATGATAAACATATTGAACGTTGATCAAAGCGCAAATGCATTTGCTACACTTTGTTTGTGTGCAAACTGTGATGTAGGTGGTGTGGGGTATATTGTGGATTTGTTGTTGTTGTTGTTGTTTTGATTTTAAATTATAGCAAATAGATAGGACCGCCACAACGCAACCGCACACATAGCCAATATGCTATAGAACGTCAATAAATTATTAAAAGACCAAAAGAAAAATGCTTTTCAGACATGTTTACTGTTTATATGAAAGTAATTACCTAGTCTATTGAGGGAACATTTTCCATTCATTTTGTGCATTTTGTCTGTTGTCCATTGTCAACAATGTGCATGGTTGACACATCATAGTAATAACCATTCACTTTTCACAATAAATTGAATCGAATAGTTTAGGGTGGAAAGAATTGAATCGATGTGACTGATATGACCCAGCAGTACATTCCGCACCTAATTGACCATTGAGTAGCCCAATACAATCAGAACATACACTGTACGTATACTATAATACAGTGTACATTTTATATCCACGCAACAATTTGATTATATTTCGATTTTGTGATCAATTTTTATTTTTACGTTTTTATTGCGTTCATGGCATTCAATGTTTATTGGTATAAATCCAATATCAATGCTCAAATTGTGACAAATCAAACTCAATGCCATTTTAAATGTGTTTCTTTTTCGCTTTTCATCAACAAGTGAAAAGTTTATTCGCCAAACAAATTTTTGCCATTTATTCATCACATTTATGAAACTTTTCGAATATTATTTTGATAATAATTTCAAACATCAGACATCACAAATAACGATTCGGTTTTACAGTGGGCGGAACACAAATCGTGTGAATATTTTGTTCAGCGAATTTTGTTCAATGAAACACACGGCAGAGAATTAGATAATTTCAAATTTGAAACTCAAAATATGACGAGCGAATGATTTGCATTCGATATTCGAAAGTGTTTTTTCTGCAAAATGCGAATGCAAAATCACAAAACCAATCGATTTTATGTTTGATTGATTTAATAGTGTGATTTGGGTGAAATGCGCAATAATTTCGTCCAATATTAAAAAACATGATAAAAAATTATGATAATTGACGTTGTCTAAGGATTCCGACAAATAAAAACTGTTTTGATATTTCGTCCATTTGATTTTAATTCTTTTTTTCATTCACATTTTTTGCATCATGCTATTCATAACAAAAAAATAGTTTATTCTGATTGATATTCGAATTGGTGTTGAAATAAATTGAAATTTCAATCAAAATCTTTGCACAAATAGAGACACAAAAATCAATTTCAATTTAATTAAATTGAATTAATATCATTTATGGGAGAATTGCGTGACAATCGAAAATTGTTGACAGCATTTATTTGTTGTGTGGCTTTTGGTGAAAGAAATGAATCTTTATTATTGAGCCACTTGAACCAATCAATGAACTGTGTATTGCACTTCTATGTTGCTGAGAAATTGCTTAAAAATACAAACCGAGAAGATCGCACTGGATTTGTATCGTTACAGTTTTTTGAAATTTTCGAAACGGATAAAAATGGTGTGTAATTTGTTTTGAATCAAAATGGCAAATGTCAATCGGTACGTATAATAATAATAAATTGAGTTGCTACGTCAAATTCAATATCGCCAACTCATTCTCCTTCTCACTTTTATTTTTTTTTTCCTTCTTTTGGAGTCTATTAACCAATTTAATAAATTCAATGTGTTGATATATTCAGACATTTGATTGAACGTTAATCAAAATTGTGCTCTCTTAACGTGTTGCTCTGATTATCGTATTGATAATAATGTTTCCATTTTCTTCCATTCTTTTGTAGGTTCTTGAAGTCAATCAAAAATTGATGGAGTGATTTAAATTAAATTTAATGTTGGTTCTTCTGTTGTTGTTTTTTTTTGCCAAGTGACTTACCATGGCTAGGTCAAAATATACATAATTCCATGTGGAAGAATGATGAATGAAGTATGTTTGGTTGTTGGCTGTTGTATGTTTCCGCATAAATTCATATATGATTCTTACCCACTCAAAATTTAATGCATTGTCTGCCATTCGCCTCTAGAAAGTGGCCACTCTCGTTCCAATTCATATGAATTTATTCGTTTCTTTAAAGTTGTTGTAAAAAATCTATAAATCCAGTTTATTGGTCATCGGTCGTTGACATGACCCATTCATCAGACTCTTAAAAGACAACAGAAGAAAAAAAAACGAGATGAAAGTACCGCTTAATCAGTTCCATTGTTAAAATATTGGTTTTGTTTGTTTATTTACGCATTCATCACTGATAACAATAATAATTCTGTTTTCATACTTGTCTTTCGAACGAGAATAAATAAGATCAGTTAAATTCAAGTGCGAGCAAATCGAATTCGGAGTACATGAAATATAATTGGCCTCTGTGTTTAATTGAACACACTTTTCGGATCAAACGAGAGAAAGAAAAAAATTGTTTTTTCATGATTTATTTGGAACGCTTGTATTGAAATCCCAAAATATTTTCAAGGTACAGTGATATCGCTGTATTTTTTCGTTGAATGAATCAAAACAAATCGGTTACCGAGTTTAAAACTATGATTGCCGGACGAATCGATAGTGAGCTCGGTACATGAGAACAAAATAAGAAAAAAGTTTTCTTTTTTTTTTGAGAGAATAGATGCCAAATGACCGGTGGAATTCTGACGACATTCCAACACAAACAAAGCTCACATAAAAATGTTGAATGAAACGTTGCATACTAAAAGCGTCATGATTCATCATCATTATAATCATTATTTTTTTCCGTCCGGTCGGATACATTTCTGCGAATCAGGCATGCATACTTTTGCGTTGCGAAATTTTCAGTGTGTGTTTGACGGCGCATAGTGTTTGCCATAAACACGTAAGCGGCAGAATGATTGTCGACCAATAGATTCGATCAACGTACATGTATGTATATGTCAAGTATAATTATATGTACGTGATGCGGCCGACATGTGCTTTTGAACAAATTATTTCCTTTATTTCTTCTTCGTCATTTCTAACGCTTCGTCGGTCACTGTAAAGACCACTTTTGAAACTATTTGATTCGAACGATTTATTCTTGTTGGATGACGCAATCCATTCAAAAAATTCCCTCATTCAATTTGACATTTTATTTTTTCGAATTCTGTTCGCTTCTTTTAATAATAATCATTGTTGCAAAGCAATTGCTTCTGATCGCAAACAGCTGCTAGAGATGACATTTCATTATTTTATTTTGTCTCCTCACTACTATCGCAACGACACAACGAGATCAAATATTTTTCCAAATATTTATGCCTATAATTTTAATGAATTTTCCCAGAATATCATTCGTCTGAATGATAATGAATTTTCAGTTTCAAAACGAGGACATTGAATGTGTGTGTGTGTGCGTGTGTGTGTGACCACACATTCATTCAACGGAACTATAAGTTATTTAGGCACAATATAAATGTCGGAACTAGCATTCCATTTCAAATTTACAACATTTTCCATTCAAATGGGTCACAGCAAATTCTTAAAATATATTTTATATTTTCCATACACATTCGCAACGATTTTCGATGTCAAATGAAATACACATTGTTCCAAATTTAATCGTTTGAAGAATTCTTATGAATGACTATATTGTGTTGTACAATTCGTATAATAGAATTTATTCTCTCTTTTTTCGGGGTTTCTAGTTATTTCGATTGAAATTTTTTTTTTGGAGTATGAAACGTGACGATAGCCCAGCTATCAAATAATAAATAAAATCAGTCCCGGATCCATTCATTTTTCATAGAATGAGAGGGGTGCCATTTTTGATGCTCCCAAAAAATCTCGAGATTAAAGACGAATAGATTCTTAATCGGATATCGGATATTTTATTAAAAATTGTTAGCGGTTTTTCACATAGAAGAAAGTTTTAAATTTCATAATAATGATATCAATGTGAAATGTAACCAAAATCTTTAAACTTAATAAAATTGATGTTATTTTGGTCATGCTTTGTATTTTGATACTTTTATTGTCACGTGCACTGTGCACTTGAACTCAATAATCGTTTTCGGAAAAGAAAGATGAATAAAAAATATTTCATATTATAACAATCGGGAACGGAAATGATCATTAAAGCAGATACAATGGAGTCGGGTAATCTGTGGCTGTGTTGTCATGCAATTGTAAATTAAAATGAAAGTTTCGCGTTAGCGAAATTTTAAGAGCCAAAACAAATAGCTCATTAGGCTCATTTTTATTATCATTGGATATTGCTGATTCAATAACAAAAATTCAATTTAGCGATAAATTATTATAAATAGGATGAATTGATCAATTTCCATTGAACTAATGGAGGACATGAGCCATCTCCATACCAAATGTCCAACCACATTTCCATCCAATTGCTTTTTCCATTGGATCGCATACCATGCAAAATTCCATTCAAATAAAAACCCAATTAAAAATGTGTGTTTGTTCATTATTTTTCAATTTTCCTGAATTCGATTGGCATTACACATCCATCCATTTAAGTTGAATGCGTTGCACAAATTGGTTTTCATTCGTTTCACACAGCAAAATAGAATAATAATCGCGCATCGGCTCTGTGTCAAAATAACAATATAAATATTCAGAACGATTTGAATTGAAATAAGTTTTATTGCGATAGATAATCGCAAAAGCGAAAATCAACTCTATTCTCAGTCATAAAGCGATTTTTTCTCAGGGCAGTGAATTGTGTGAACAGCTAACATATTGTATGTATTGAAATAATTTTCGATTTTACAATATTTTAATTGGAATTTAATTCAAAATCTGTTTGTGGTATGGTAAATGGTAAATTCTAAAATGGGCAGCAAATCAAACAAAACAAAGTCATCAATGACTCAAAGGATTAATGGAATAATATAATATGGCTGTATAGTAAATGAGTTAATATCAATTTTGTTCAATCATTATATTGACATCTTATCTGGCCTCATTTGCCGTTGTTTTTTGTCTCATTAAAATGCGACGCATTTTTTTCTACTTTTTAAAACTGTTTTTATGTTAAAACGATGAATATTTGTTAATTGTTATCAGATAATCGTACGGAATGCTCATAGAATTTCGCTTGGACAAATCTTTAATTTATTCAATTTGGCGACAATTTCAATTGACAGTGATATTATTTATGATCATTTTAATAAAACAGTGATATAAGTAAACAAATTCTAATGAAATAATTTCTGGACATTTTTTTCTTTCCTTTTTTTTCAAATTGTTTATTGTTTTTCTTTCAGTGCTAATCGACTAAGAGAATCTAAAATGACGAATAAAAATGGTACAGTTGTTCCAGCCCCACAAGAATTGGAAACCTTTTTACCAGTTGACTCAGTAAACGGTGTAAAAAAGTAAGTACAACATAATGCATATTTTTTTTTTCATTTCGAGTTCTATTTCCAACAACAAAATGAAAGCAAAGCAAACAGATAAGAAGACCAAAAATAAATGTGAAACGATTTGTTCAATTTGAGAAATAAATGCGTTTCACTCAAGTAATTACACATAATTCACCGATTTGTGTGCTAGAATAGAGGTAGGGCAAATAATAAACAGAAACGAGAACAAATGATGCATCCAATCACTCTCTTTCTGTTGGACTGTTCAACACTTTCGATATCTATGCTATGCGCTTTCTCGTTTTTACCTATAGCGTACAGCATCGATGCCAATAGTTTGCAATAAAAATGAGACAAAAAATAATAACGGAATCAATTGATGCTCAAATCGGCTTACTTGTCAACTAATCGAAGATATATAAATCATAGCATTTGCCATCATCAAATGAACATTTCATTAAGTTGGTGATTTGAGTAGCATGTGGCCGATTGTCAATTGCGATTTTCATATTTTGTGATTTTCGTTAGATTTTTGAATTAAAAATTTTTTCAATCTGTGTATTTTTCTGTTTAAAGTCAATTTCACATTCATTCACAAAATTGAATAGATTGTACAATAAATTTGTAAAATGAAAATTACTGCCCCATATAATAAATCCACGTAAGAATCATAATTCATAACATCATCTTTTTTCCGTTCGATAGCCATCAAACACCGTTTCTTTTCTTTTTTTTTCAACTGAAATGATGAATGAAAAGTGAACCATTCGAATTCACAGCGAAAAGTTCGACCGCGTGTACATTTTGGTTTCGTTCACTAAAACTGACAGAAATCCAACAAACGTGTTGAAAAAAAAAAAAAGAATTTCATTTATAAATGTTTCGATTTGATCGGTATCGAAAAAAAGGTTTTTTTTTAATTCTCAATTTCAAATAACTCCAAATAATATGAATGAAGTTGATTGAAAACTGCAATTACACGATAAATGCGTGTTGCAATGAATTTTTTGTGAATCAGTATGAAAGCCGGAATTCGAAATTGGATTGATTTTCAATTAGCATGCGAATCAATTTCTTTGTGCTGATTCAAATCATTCGAATTGGTGGCATTTTTTTGAAAATTGAATTTAGTATCGAAATGATTGTGAATGGAAGTACTTTGAATTTCAATCGAAATGGAACTCGAACAAATGTAAAAATAGTAAAATCCTAAAGTGATCATTTCATTTCAATTGAATAATTTTGAATAAAATTTCATTCATAGGTATAAAATACAGCCAGCCAAAAAGGATCCCGAGAATGGCATCGTTGAATTTAATCCATTTTTGGAGCGCAAAAATCAACATCCAACATCGTAAGCATATTACATTATTTGAACAAAAGAGAGACAAACAAAATGTCTTGAAAGCCGTTTATTAATTGATAAATTCCATTGCAGTGATAATGAAACATTGACTCATTTGCTAAAAGCATCACTCGGAACTGGTATTTTGAGTATGCCAGTCGCATTCAAATGTTCCGGTTTAGTGTTTGGTATATTTGCGACTATTCTAACAGCATTTATTTGTACACACTGCAGCTATATTTTGGTGAGTTGAAACCGAACTGCTGTTTATCGTCTGTTGGACAATTGCTCTAAATTGATTTTAAATTTTTCATTGTCATGTGTTTTTTGTTTTCTTTTGTGATTTCATTTTTTTTTAATAGGTAAAATGTGCGCACGTATTATACAAAAAAACACGACGCACCACAATGAATTTCGCCGAGGTGGCTGAGGCTGCCTTCATACATGGACCAAAATGGGGCCGAAAATTTGCAAGATTCACCAAAATTTTGATATTACAATCACTTTTTTGGACATACTTTGGAACATGTTCCGTTTATACAGTTATTATTGCAAAAAATATTCATTTAGTATGTTCACATTATTTGGGTGATGATTTTTTGAGTTTACGTGGATACATTGCTCTTTTGTTGATTCCATTGATATTATTATCTTGGGTGCCAAATTTAAAATATTTAGCACCATTTTCAACGGTTGCCAACATATTTATGGGCCTAAGCTTAGGTATTACATTCTATTATTTGGCAATGGGCTTACCATCAATCGAAACACGACCAGCAATTAATCCAGATTATGCCCAATGGCCAGAAATGGTTTCAATCACAATATTTGCTATGGAAGCGATTGGCGTTATGATGCCATTGGAAAATCAAATGAAAACACCACAAAATTTAGTTGGAATCTGCGGTGTATTGAATAAGGGCATGTCTGGTGTGACACTTCTTTATATTTTGTTGGGATTTCTTGGTTATTTGAGATATGGTGATCAAATTGAAGATAATATTACATTGAATTTACCAATCCAAGATGGGTAAGTGATATTTCAGGGTTGAATTTTTAATTTTCAGTATGCATGTGAAATTGAAAATGAATTTTCATCGTTTTTATTTAGAGCTGCTCAAGCCGTTCAAATACTGGTTGCATTGGCTGTATTTTGTACATTTGGTTTACAATTTTTCGTTTGTTTGGAAATTGGCTGGGATTCAATTAAAGATAAATTCACAAAACGACCAACACTTGTCAACTATGTCATGAGGTATGTACGGGCTGGATTTCAATATGAAACGAACATACAATAATTTTTTTTTCTTTCGAAACACTATTCAGAACCGTTCTTGTGACAGCTACTGTTTTATTGGCCGTAGCCGTTCCCTCAATTTCACCATTCATTGGTTTGATTGGTGCATTCTGTTTTTCAATTCTTGGACTTCTCATTCCGGTAGAGCATTTTTAACTAATTTGAATCTATTTCCATATATTTATACAATAATAACAGAATTAAACATTCACTATTTTTGAATCCCGTTCAAACAGGTTGCCATTGAATTCGTAACATTTTGGGATAAAGGATTTGGTCCAGGCTATTATCTCATTTGGAAAAACATTTTTTTGTGCATTTTTGGTATATGCGCATTGATTTTCGGCTCAAGAATTGCTTTTCAAGGTATTCTGGAGTTATATATAAATGAAAATAATGGTGCTGTGAATGGAACCAGCTCATAAAAGATGCATTCGAATCAGCTCAAACCCAATATACACATTCAAAACCATCTACAAACCTGGATAAATAGAAATAATAAAAATATTATTGAAAATGGAACTGCCAATATGAGAGGAATTGGATGTCAGCATTTAGCAGAAGGTCATGACCACCGACCCACCATCACTACAAAAAACAACAACAACAAATGCATTAAATATTCATAATGCTTCTTATCGCCTAACTCACTCACACATAATAACTACTATTAAATACTAGCATCTATAATTTAGGTGCGATTTATTGAAAAAAAAAAGAAAAAAATATTATGTGTGATGAGAACGATATATACATATTTATACAAAATTAAAAGAGCGTATATTTGTATTACGATGTGCCGGGTGCCTGAAATTCATAGAATTTCATTTTCTTCTTTTTTTTTACAATAATAAAAAAAAAATCAATTGAAACATGTCTGTTGCTATCTTTTAGTGTGTTTTTAGAGGTTCTCTCATCAGTAAATGATCAATACTAAATTACCTACTCATTTGATCGTTAAACCCAGAATTACCTGAATCAGAATTTATATTGATAGAAGGAAACGAAGAAAAAATTAAAGAAAAAAAAAGAAAAACAAATAAAGGTTGAACATCATTTAAAGAGAAAAAGAGACAAAGCCTAATGGTATTAAAATTAGCCGATATATATATACGAATTGAAATAAATAAATAAATAAATTCCACTTTTCAGAAATTTCAGAAAATGTGTGCAAAACATTTCAGAACATCAATTATAATTTTTAAGCAAAACAATAGCCGATAACGTTAAATCCCCATTTTTTAATTCATTATTTAAGATTCAATTTTTTTTTTCAATTATTATTATAATAAAGAGGAAAGTACATAAACAAATGTTTCATGCCGGCGTAATTTTTTTTCTTCAATACAACAATAAACAAAACAATTAAGTGAATTGTTCAATCATTTCTCTAGACGTATCATTTAGGCGAAAAATGTCGATGAAAAGAAACCGAAATGCTTCATTTTGTGCCCATCATCAACAATGCCATCAAAGGTTTCGATAACAAATATCGGTTCTGAAACAGCCGGCAAATACTATCTAGTCTAGGGCTATCGAATAAAGCGCAATTGGCCGAATTTTTTTTTTATTGCAAATTAATTTATTCATTTTCTTAATGTAAATCATTCCTTGTGTTGTTCGTAAATGATTTGAATCCACAATTGCTTAAATCATTTGGTTATTTTTCAGCAAAATCACTAAGCCAATTGAATCAGAAGCTACGATTCTCTTCATTTTTTTCAATAGCTCGATAATAATCGGATTTAGTTTGTGAGTGAAATCAATGCTTTGACCACATCGCCTCTGTGCTCTCGCAGCACTTTTTCAGCTTGTTGCCGTGAAATTAATAATTCATTGATCTAAAATAAATAAACAAAATACAGAAATATAGTACACTGTCGGCCCAGAATAATTGTAACATTGATCTTTGTTTACTTACAATAACTTCAACGTCTTCCTTTTTCACATGGATTTTTTGCAATTCTTGTTCTTTTGCTAATTTCTCGGCAGCATCTTTATTGCCTTTTTCGCCAATCATATTCATAGCCTGTATGATAAAGCATCGTATAATAACATTCAATTGGATTCCGCTAACGCAAGATCCATTATTTGTTTTTAATGATTCACTTACATTTGAAATATCTGCAGATGATAATTCCTTTTCTTCGGCATAGTCTGTAACACGTTCTAAATCGGCAACACCTCCATCATGTTTGGCTGTTTTTCGGGCTTTTTTATCTTGAGCATCGTCTGTCCCATTTTGATCGACTTTATCTTCTGACATTTTGTTGTGAACATAAACTCACTCACACACAATGGAATTTGAATGATTTAATTGAAACGGATTTATCCTTTTCGAATATTGAAAATGTAGTTTGATGTTGACCAAACTCAGTGCAAGATTAAAATGCTCGTGTAGTGCGGTTGAGCTGTCAATGGTAAAGAATATTAAATGGAAATGTCATTTTGAATATGTCACGACAACTGTTCCGCGGTCGATTAAAGAAGTTCAATGTTTATTCGAATGACCAGATTTAATGGAATTCGAATGAAATTTTGTTCGTGATCAAAATTGAGTTTTGTATTTTAATCCGAACCAATTGTAAATGTAAAGCTAAATAGAATTATAATGATAATTTAAAATAATGCTGACATCTGTTGTTAACTTGTTGAATTTAATCGATGCAACCTCGAGCCACTGTATGTATATAATCTTTGAACCTTTGTTCCGAAATACTACTGACATCTACCATAAACTTATGCAATCGATTCAATGACATCAAAACGCTTGACATAACCCATAAATATTCCATAGTTTATTATTGTTTAGACGTATACATTATTGTGAAGCTAAAAGTTGTCTCGCTTCCACCAAAGGAAACAATCCAAAAGAATCTAATAATTTATTCAAAACCCAATTTAAACAATAGATAAAGTCCAAAATGTCATCAAGCCTAAGATTGCAATCAACAAAGAAAAAATACAACCAAAATGATCTACGGCGATTAATGCAGGAGCAAAAAGCAAGCAGCATTCCAAAAGCGGCATCACCAACCAAACTAAATTCACCTTTAGCAAAATATCCTTTTCAAATTGAATTTAATTTCAAATTTTCTTAATTGTTTCGATTCAAAAATAAATTTTTCCTTAACCAATGTAATACATATAACGAATTAGGTCAACTGATGTGTATCCTGTGCAAGTCGATCGTTCGATCGGAAGATGTGTGGAAAATTCATATAAATGCTAAACAACACAAACAAAATATCGAACTGGCGAAGCAGTTGAAAGAAAAAACACATAATTTTACGAAACCATCGGTTCCACCGTTAGCAGTAAAACGGTCCGCACCACCATTAGCGAATGAATTGCCCACGAAACAGCCGAAAGGCATTTTGAAAAATGCAAATCCATCACCAAACACCAGTCAAGCTTCTGTCACTGAAACAATCACAACAAATGCGGCCACAGGTTTACCGGACAATTTTTTCGATGGTGCAACCAAATCGACAAATTATTATGAAGCAACGCTAAAGAAAACCAGCATCAAAACAAATTTGGTTAGTATCAAACGGAATTCGGAAACTGAAACCGAAGCCATATCAAATGATGATGTCGAGGCTCAAAAAGATGAAACATTACCCGAAGGCTTTTTCGATGATCCAATCAAAGATGCTAAAGCACGCAATTCCGAATATAAAAATCCTGTTGAAGAAGAATGGGAAAAATTCCAACAAGAAATTAAAGAAGCTTCGAATTATTCAAATGCCATTATTGCAGAGGACCAAGAAGAAGCAATCACCGAACGACAAATAGATGAAATCGATGAGCAAATGCATAATTGGAACAGGTTTGAGTTTGAATGCTTTTATTTATTTTTTTCATTTTTTAAATTGAGGAAATTGACTGTTGAGAATCTTATGTTACAGAGTTTTAACATTGGAAAAGAAAAAAGAGGACTTCCATGAGAAAATCAAGAAAATCGCCGAAATGAGAAGAAAGAGAATCGCTGATCAATCGAAAATGGAAACAAATGATGCGGATTCCGAGGACAGTGATGATGATGCTGATGTTGGCGACAATGAGATGAATGATATGGACGAATATTTAGATTGGAGATCGAAGAAAGTTTTATAATCAATAAAAAAATCAATTCACTCAAAACACAAAAACAGAAACGCATTTTTTTTTTAATGAGTCGAAGCAGCAGTAATTTTATTAATCAAGCAGTAAATACTCGAAATAAAAGGCAATTATCATTTGGAATAAAAAGATTTAATAATATTTTCGGTGTGTTGTGTGATGAAATTTATAGAATGTGATTTTCATCATATTGTAATAATGTATCTCTATTTTTGAGTAATTATAATAAGAAGGATTGGACACATCCAAATAACGCTAATTTGAAGCAGGTTTTGCTATTCGCCTATATTCATGACATTTTGCTACATTTTTCTCAAAATTTCTTCCCAAAAATTATTTGAAAATCGATTCAATTCAATGACAATAGTTTTTCTTCTCCTTTATTTTTTGGCTTCTATAATATAAGAGATTTATTGTTATTCCAGTATTTCTCGCTTTTTTATTATTTATTTTCTTTCTATTTTTTCGTTAATTTTGTGCTCGAAACAAAACCCAAGACACACACAGAAAAGGAAACAAATGCATTTGTGTGTGTGTGTGTGTGAGTGTGTGATAGAGAATGGGAGTTGTGCTAAATATCTAGCAAAATCGTAGAAGCCAAAAGGATGTTTTCGCAATAAATCTTCCCCTATTTAATGTTAAAACATCCTTTTTCCTACGGATGCTACCATATCTGCTTTATGTATCACTACTATTTATTAAGTATTGGGATTGAGCATGAAATTAATCGTTTAGCCCAATTTACTGCAAGCATTTTTCTATTTTTTTCTATTTTTTGTTTGCTCGATCTATGATTGATTTATTTTGTTTAAATACATAATTAATTAGACAACCGTGCATTGGTTTTATATTCATTATATTTTATTGCAAATAAATTATATTTTATTTATTCAGAAACAACACGCATAGAATTTGTCATTTTGTCGGCCGACAATGATTTTGGGCTTCAATGGCTCTTATTTCTGCCTCTCATCCATCATCTTCAATATCATCTTGTCGAGAGACAAACAAAACAATTACGAAATTTCCTTTTTATTTTTTGTGCGAAGAAAGGTAAATGATTATTTTTTATTGGAAATGATTATTTTTTTTTCTTAGTATTGTCCGACATATTATTCAAGTAGAAAAAATTTATATTCTTTTTTGCTCGCAACACTTTGTCTTAATTTGAGGCTGTTGCTCATTTTGCAAGAATTAAATTAAAGATTCATAGTTATACAGATATAAATTGCACTTTTTGTTAAATATTTCCAGCATTTCTTTCATCAACGAATTTATTCCATTTTCGTGACCCATTTGCAATCCTGTCATTTCCATTTTGATTGATTGATTTATTTTTAATTTTCATTTCGGTTGCATTTCCTTTTTGCGTATGTTGTTGTCGTTGACAGTGGTTTTACCAATGAATTAGTATTTCGTGCGTTTGATAATTTTTTTTTTTTTTAATTTTCTTCTTGTTGGTCAACATGAATGGTACCTACTGATTTTTGTTTTTATTTCGTGAATGATATAAATACGTTTTTCATTACTTTTGGTGCTTGGACTACATTGATTGTGAATTTAAAATGGCACTCTGCAGTTTGCGATTGTTTATCATTATATTTTTGTTGTAAATATTTGGTATTCGATATAATTGTTTTTTATAGTATAATATTTAAGATGTAAGAATATGTTGTACTAATATGCACATTTGTTTCAGTTCATACTTGTAGATAAAAAGAATATTTCGAAATGGGAATCAGTGAATAATCGATATATTCGTAAGTGATAATGGGATGCATTTTTCTTCAATTATTATTATTTTTCTCGCTCTGAACAATAATAATGATAAATGAAATATTCTGATTATCATATTTCGTGGTTGCATTAATATCACCTGTGCCTGGAGCAGCCAAATACGAAACAATATCAATAGAAAGAGATAAATATAATTAATGAATTTAATTTATCGATTGAAAAAGAAGAAAAAAAAATGAAAAATTTATGCAAATGCATTTTGTTCGTTATTCCGTTAGAATTGAAGGCTGACCAAACTCTTTTGGTGTTTAGAATTAGTATGCATGCGATTGAGTGTTTATATTGATCGTGATTGACAAATGAACATATTTTCGATCGAAAAGGTTTTTTCAGTTTTTTCTTTTCATTTTCTTTTTTTTTTTCATTAATTTTATTTATAAGCATAGAATATCATTGCTGTGTGTGTGTTTTCATTTTCAAAACAGACAGAATTCAATTAAATTCTGAAAAATGCCTAAAAATTGATTCATTATTTCGTTATCATTTAAAAGGCAAACTTCCGTTTGGTGCTTTATTGGAACACAATCAACATTATTAGCCATTATTCCCGATGTAATAAATTTCTGTTTTTTCTTTTGTCTCGTTTTCTTCTTTATTTTTTCATAAAGCTTTGCGCCTAATTTATTAATAATAAATTATTTAAGATTTGATTGCACCTTCGAAACATGTTGCTATTATTTCTGATCCCTCGAATCCATGGGCCGTAGTTCAACGTCCTGTATCGATGTAAATCAAACTTCGATGGTCCCTAAATTTATTGCAATAGAGAATGTTATACTGTGGCTGTGATGAAGTTTTAAGGTTTGTTTTTCTTTATTTATTTTTTTTTTTTGGTTTTCATTGAAATTTCTCTGTGATAAGTATTCGCGATAATTCTACATTTTAGATTATCATTAATTTTAGTATAATTCTAAGCAAACTAAACTTTATTTCATCTATTTCTGGTGTCTTAGTAAAATAAGGTTAGAAGATTTGTGTCCGTTGAATTGAGAAGATAAGGGATTGAGCTGCAGCAAGCAGTAATCAGTAATCATTTAATGTTTTTATATGTCTGTCATGTCCCCCAAATGTTTGTCATTCGACGTTGGGCTCATGTTAATCGGTATGATTGCTGTAATAACTTTATCATCGTGATTAATATCATTTGTAATGGGTTCAATTGATGTGGTTAATGATGTGATTGGTTTTAATGCTGATGAGCGTTTATTATTATCATAATGATGATTACCTTTATTGATGCTGTGGCCGGTACTGCTGCTTCGATTTGAGCGAGTTGATGCGGCTGATGTGTTGCTGTTTTTACGTGAACCGCGCCGAGAACCTTTTTTTTCGATTAATTAAAAAAAAATGATTAAATTCAGAAAGCAAATCAAATAAATGCAAGAACATACTGAGAACAAATACGGAAATAAAATACATGATATCGGCCAAAAATGGTGGAAGGAGGAGGGAGGGAGGAACTTTGACAAAAATGAATTTCAAAAAAATGTGACCAAACAAAGAAAAAAATCAAAGAAACCAAAAACACATCAAATGTTCTAACAACGAAAATGCGCACTCGGCTTGAGTACATTTGAATTAGGGACTAATAAAAGGAAATTAAACAGATTTACTTTTCGACCTTTCGAATTTCGTTGCAATGATTGAGTTCAATGTGGTTTATTTGGTTGTGACGGCAGGCTTCTAATCGAATTCAAGCTCATTTATTAATTTACGTTTATTTTGTTCAAATATGTTGAATGTATATTGATTCCATTCGATCGTCGAAATATCGCATGTCAGTTTGTTATTTTTTTTTTTATTTCCTTGTATCCTTCCACTTTTTCATTCACATTCAATGAATATTCGCTCTTATCACACACAAAAATCAACAAATGGTTCAATCTTTCAAGGTCAACGCTTTTTTGCTTTGTTTGCAATTCTTCAAGTATTTTAGTCTAGAATTTTATGATTGTCTTTTATTTCAATTTATTTATTAGACGTGCGGATGTAATTTAGTCTCTTGTATGGCATCGACATTATTATCTATGAAAAAAAAAAAAATCAAAGAAGGTAAGAAAGAATCAGACGATAATATTTGCACAAAAAATCATCAACAAATCGACAAAGACAGAAAAGTTTGTGGACACAAAAATTGCTCAATAACCGAAAAAAGAATGGTGAAAAGTTAGTTGAACAGAGATAGATAGTAGATAGTAGATAGTAAAAAGTTGCCCATGGCAAAAAGAGGAAATCAATATGGAAATTTCGTTTGCAATCGGTTATGCCAAAAATTGCCGACTAAGCGAAAATAGAACAGAAAAAACAAATGGAGCAACAACTCCAACTGAACATATGAGAGTGTAAAGTGTAATGATAAGTGATAAATAGCACAGAATTTAGATGAATTCCACCATTAAAAGCTCAAATCGAATGCGTTTTTTTTTTAAACGTTTTAATCTCAATCTTTGTATCATTCATTTTGAAATTCGCTTGATGAGAAGGAAGGAACAGTTAAGAATTCGGAAGAAGAAGAAGAAGGAAAACGAAATGAAATCGAAATGTGCACAGTGCGACTATTATACAAACCTTGCCTACCTATCGATGGATTTGGTGAGTGTGGCCGCAATGAAGCCATACTCGGCTGACGAGATGGCATCCGCATTGACATCCGGGATCCTCGACGCTCTTGGCTATGCATCAATTTATTATCACGTAACAGTGACACGTTCATTAAACGAGGATTTGGTGTGTTGAAAATGGTTCGAGTTTCGCGCCAACGTGCCCTATTAAACAAATGAAAAAAAACAAATAAACATACAATGATTTATGTGGTCAAAACAGACACAATAGTAATTTCACAACCAATTCAAATTGAACGAATTGAATGACCAAAATAAAATGAACGCAATAAAAATGATTGAAGTGCACATTCATTCATTCATTCATTCATTTTCATTCTCATTTTTAAGATTTTTAAATTCATTTACTGAATCGACCGATATGAATCGAATCGGTGTTTTGAAATATTCCACTTCAAAATATAATTGCCGCTGAGAGCTTCAATTGACATCGATCAATTCAGATAAATGAACGTCTTGACAATAATGATGCATTGAATTTTAACGCCCATTCCCATTTCAATAAACAATAGACAGTAAACAAATATCTTTGATTATTATTAAAACGGGTGATCATTCAACGACTACTAATGCAATAAAAATGCGATCATGGCAATATATTTATGAATATTTAGATGGATCCTATGACAATTGAAATGGCCGAGCCTGGCGTATGATTGAAGAGCCACCCTGTACATTAATGGATAGCTTGAGCCTGCTTTATTGCTTCTATTTTTTTCACATTTTATTATGGCTTTTTTTTTTATTGTACCGATGTAATTACCGGCAGTATTTTATCACTCTTTTTAATGATTTTTCGTCATTTCTATTTTGCTTAACTACATCTTTAGCAGAATGGATGCGGACACGATATAAGTCTGTTTGCGTAGACGCAAATACAAACAAACACAAAACATTAAGATGCGAAAACGCGTGAATGAACGAGTCAAATGAGAAAACATACAAATATACCGAAAAACCAATTTCGCACCAATACTGTGTGGCCAAAAACAAAAACCGATTCTCCGGCCGATGAAATTCTTGTTTCAGTTCATTGATATCATTCAAACACACAAAAAAAAAAAATAGAATGTGCCTTTACAAGATATTTTGTTGTTCAATCAGAATAGATTTTTTCCTCAATTCTCCGTAAATAACATGAAATTAATAAATAAAGATAGAAGAGAACTAAAAAAACCCCAAATAGCGTGTAAGTGATTTTATTGTACATTCGCTGAAAGAATGAATTTATTTTATCATAATGTGCAATTTGCTGTTTGCCGGTCGCATATTATTGTGTATAGGCAATAAGCACACCAATCAAAAATCCAATATTTTGTTTATTGAATACATTGCCAAATCTCCATCACTCTCTCTCTCTCTCTCTCCCTCTTTGTCTCCCGTGCTTCGAGTATCGACAACGCATTTCATTATTATTTTGCGATTTACGAAATCAACAACTGATTATTCCGGCATGTGCTATATATACGATATGTTATTGTTGGACTTTAGTATTAAAAAGGCTGCATTACAGATTGTACATTGTACACCAAGTCAAGTTTAAGCAAAATGTATACGAAGAAACATTAACGTATTATGTATAGACGATAAACGATCGGTTTTTATTTTGTCAAAATATTGAGTGAGTGATAGCTTACGATACTGTTGCGTTATACGAAATGCGGTTCGGTGCCTGATACGTATAAATTTTGAATTGATTTTTACATTTATTAATTTTTATCGTTGTTATATTTTGTTTCTGACAATATCGGTAATCGATAAATAAAAAAATTAAATTGATTGAGATAAGGTTGAGCCGATGATTGAGTTGATGAAATTATGAAGGTATGAAGTATGATACATCGAGCATATGATATTACCTATCCACCTGTTTTTAAAATGTACATTCAGTATTCGCATACACAGTGTTTAGTATTAAAAATTTGAAATTAATATACGCGCTCAAAAATTCACAACGTAACAATTTTCAAAATAAAAATGTTGTCGCCTATTTGAAACGTAATGATTTTCCGTTTGCCGTGGATTAATATTAGTCAAAGAAAAAACTTGAATCCTAATGGACAGAAATATTACGTTGGCTCATAAATAATAAAAGATCATTTGGACTTAGTGAATTTAGATGTGTATGTGTGTATGTGTGTCTGTATCCGTGCGTGAATAATAATGTTATTAATTGTGAGTGAAGCTAAATAAAGTTTTCTATAAAACGTTTAAATTGAATGGCCGTCGGTCCATTGGTCAGCCAAATAAATTATATCAAATATATTAGAAAGTAGAAAGTCATTCTGAAATTATATTCCGTTTCTCAATTGTTAATTTGCATTTTTGAGTCAAAAAAAGAAAAAAAAACAAAACAAATTAAATAAATAAATAAATAAATTATGTAGTTCAGTCATTCTGTGTACACAATGGAATTTGGTACAATGTCACAGGCATGCATTTCGTTTAAAATTCCTTTGAAAGAACTGACGCATTGAGTGAGTTTGAATAGAAACAAACTCAAAATCTAAAAGTATTCATTTCTCAATCGTTGTTATTATTATTTCGAATGACAGCAGGCAATAAAGAAAGAACGAAAATCGAATGCAAAAGAACACTGAATAAATGGTCAGCTGTTCAGACTTTGGTGTGTGTGTGTGTGTGTGCGTGTGTGTGTGTACATACATAGTGTATCGGCATTGCACACATCATACATATAGCCAGTTAAAACATTTTCTTACTACATTCAACATAAAAGTCTCAATATACATGTATAGACGGATACGATTTATGCATGAATATCGACCATAATTTTAGTGCACTGCGTTCAAAACAAAGACGAATATATTCAAATGACACATGCGCCGTCATCACAAAGGCTACTGTTACCCAAAAACTACATATTATATATTACACCAAATGATGACGAAAGAATCTTTCGTTTTCAGTACAAGTTTTAAACATCACAAGCGGCACTATTGACAATGACAGTTAGTCTAACCGTTGATTTCTCTTTATCAATTTGAATTTTGTGTTTTTTATTTTAAAATGTTTGTGTTTTTTCCTTCGTCCGATTCGGCTCACGTGAAAATTTAATTCTATTATTTTTTAATGTTGAAAATTGAAATCAATGGGAGAGTCTTTGTTACAAATTACAAACAAAACTGTTCCACGAATATTGTCCTCGTTATTTTGTGAATGATGCTAAATTATTTGTAAGACATGACTGAAGCACTTCTATCCGGATTAGAAATGTCCAGTAATCCTTGAAGCAGGCATTTTGTCTTCTTTGAATTGATAAGTGGTCGCTGTGATATAATATTCCATTGTTAGTAAATAATATTTGAAATGTGAGTCAATTTTAAATAGCAACAGATCCACCAAACCCAGTCAAGTGTATCCGTTTTTTATTTTTTCGATTCATTGTCAATAAATTGAACACAGACCAATAAATTAGTGACGAATTCTCCTTGGTGTTCAAAATCAATTTCAATGGACAAAATGTACGTTGATTTCCCCGTATCAAACATAGATTTCTCTGAAGTTCGCTTCATTTATCATGAATTCTATTATTAGGCTGTAATCGTTGTAAATATCTTGTCGCCGATTTTTTTAAAAAAAAAAGTTAACAAAGATAGGGAAAAAATGGATTTAATGTTATTATTTTTTTTTTATCGAGGTGCTGTCCTGTTCATTGTTCATATAATGAGAGTACCGAACAGTATCTCTTCCAATATACAAGTAGCAATCAAACGAGTTGCTTTTAATCGATTAAACCATTCATATGGTTGCCAGTTCGAACGTTATTGTTTGGCTATATAAGCTATCTAACAATGAGAAGTTTTATTGTTGCGACATGATTTGATGAAAAACACTTGATTTTATTATTTATAATTGCCTCATTGCAGAAATCTTTAATTTAGTTGATAAATCAGTTCTGATTGTGACGATCAACAAACGAAATAATTTGTTTGGCAAAATTCAGTGGCGTTTTAATTGAAAACTGGTTGGTGTTAGCGAATATAGTCAAACAAACAATGAATCGCTCCGCAGAAAGAAAACACCGCGAACCAAATCCAATTTCGAAAGCATCCATTTTGTCACAGTTGACTTTTTGGTAAGTTTTTTTTTTGAATATTTACGCAGTTACAAATGTCATCCGTTTCTTTATTCCTTTCAATTTGCCGTTTGCATTTATTATTATTGTTATATTTATCAATGTCAGTCAAGCGAGGCGTTTTTCCAATGAAAATTTTTCCATGAAAACATCATTTTATTCAAACACTTTATGATATATCGTTTTGTTAACTTTATTTTCCTCAATCAACAAATACAAAAAAAAAAAAAAAAAAAATATTTAATAAAGGTGGATGAAACCGTTGTTTAGCACCGGTTTGAAGCGTTCACTCGTCGATGATGATATTTTCGAAGTGCCGCATGGTATGCGCAGTGATCTGAATACAGAAAATTTCGCCAAAGTATGGGATGAAGAATTGAAAAAACGGAATCCAAGCATGCTTCGGGTGATATTCAAGTTGCATGGATTAAAAGTCATAATCATTGGATTTCTATTTTCTGTAGCGGAAACAATAGCCAGGTAGGATTATACATATATTCGGAAAATTTTTCCCTGTCTAGTTTTCATTTGTGAAAAATTCAATGCGATTATCGTCGTCGTTGTCGTCATCGTTGTTATTGTTTGCCAAATTGGAAAATGTCATCATTTGATTGAATCAAATCAAATATCTCAATCAGTCGAGTACCATTTAATTTATGATAATTGAATCAAAAATGTTGATAACAATTCAATCTGACAAGGATAAAATTGAGTGAATTGTTCTATTAATCTAATTTTTTATTTTTTTTTTATTTTTTTTTTCGCCCATTCTCTATTTTATATAGAGTGTTTCAGCCACTTTGTTTAGGTGGTTTTGTTGCATATTTTGCACAATACGATGACACTCATATCACATTAAATGATGCATATTGGTATGCATCTGGAATCGTATTATCGACTGCATTCATGATTATCTCATTTCATCCAACTATTTTATATATATTTCGAACGAGTTGCAAAATACGTGTCGCATGTAGTGGATTAATGTATCGAAAAGCATTACGCTTATCAAAATCATCAACTGAAGATGGTTTAAATGGAAAAATCATAAATATTATATCGAATGATTTAACGAAAATTGACTTTGGATTATCATTTGTACATGATGTTTGGAAGGGACCAATTGAAGCGATCACATTTTTTGTCATTATTTATATGGAAATTGGGATATCAGCTGTCATTGGTATGGCATTTTTGGCGTCTTTTATTCCATTACAAGGTAAATAATTGGATGTTTTGTTGTTGCATGAAATAAGAAGAAAAAAAACAGTTTTTCTAGAATACAAAATTCGGCCCGAATGTATGAATGTTTTATAGATGTTTACCGTTCAGTGTCAATTGCAATCGTTATCAACTTTGAAAAGCTTCAATTGATTTCGATTGACTGATTGGATTCGATAAAAATCTTTTTATTATTATTATTATTATTATTATTGTTAAATATTTGTGATTTCTGTTTGGTTCCATAGCTTGGATTGGCAAACGTTCGGCAACGCTACGTTCAAGAACGGCTAAGCGAACGGATTTCCGAGTTAAAATAATGAATGAAATTTTGCTCGGAATTCAAGTCATCAAAATGTATGCATGGGAACGATCATTTGCAACAATGGTTGACGAAATTCGAAAGTAAATGAAATTATTTATTATAATTATTATTATTATTTTCAGTCATTTGCTGTTGACCTCTGTTAATCCTGAAATTTGTTACTTTCTTCCGTTTTGGTTTTTTTTTCTTCTTCTTGATTAAACGCAGAAAAGAAGTAAATGCGATTCGAAGCATTGCTTATATTCGTGCCACAATCACATCATTTTCGATGATATCGAAAATTTCAATCTGTTTGAGTTTGGTTTCATACGTTTATTTAGGCGACGTAATAACCGCACGAAAAGTATTCGTCGTATCGTCATATTTTAACATATTGAATTTATCGATGGTTTATTTTTGGCCGGTGGCGTTGACACACGTGTATGTATTATCCCTTCACATTTATATTCTATCGTTTTGATAATGAAAAAAAAACAAAAAAAACACATCTAAATTAATTTGTCCCTTATTTTATTTTTTATTTTTATGTTCCATTCTTCCACTTTGTATTTCCATATTTACCAGTGCCGAAGCGTACATTTCGGTGAAAAGATTACAGGAATTTTTGATGAAAGAAGAGAGCAAAGCATGCGCCATTACATCGGATAATGAACCAAATAAATCCAAAATGAATGGCAAACACGAAAATGGTCATGCAATCAATGGCACAACCAAAGCCACCATGCAATTTGAAGAGCATAATGTTACCATCGCAAAAGCTGATAACGGCACAAAACCAACGAAACCAATCAAAATTCAACGTATCGTTAACATGAATACCAGTGAAAAGGGGATCAAATTTGAAAATGCAAGTGCTGCATGGTCATCAAATGAAAAGAATAGAAGAGGTGTCTTTGATATAACTGCTGTGATTAAGCCAGGTTTATGTACAATTGTTGGGCCAGTTGGTTCCGGAAAATCAACATTATTAAATGTTATATTGGGTGAATTGCCATTAGATGATGGCACAGTTACCATAAATGGTTCAATTAGTTTGGCGAGCCAAGAACCATGGCTATTCGAAGGCACCGTACGAGATAATATTTTGTTTATTGATGATTACGATGAGCAACGTTACAATGATGTGGTACATGTATGTGCATTAGAGCGAGATTTTAAGCTGTTGCCACTTAAAGATTTAACCGTTGTTGGTGAACGTGGATTGTCTTTGTCGGGTGGGCAACGGGCTCGTGTCAATTTAGCACGAGCTGTCTATCGTAAGGCTGATATCTATTTATTAGATGATCCATTGTCGGCGGTTGATGCTCATGTTGGAAAACATATATTTGAAAAGTGCATTAGAGACTACTTAAAAGATAAGATTTGTGTATTAGTCACACACCAATTGCAGTATTTGAAAAATGTTCAGCATGTCATTTGCATGTCAAATGGTGGCCGAATTGAGGCCCAAGGACCATTTAAAACATTGGAACGCATTAATAAAGAAGCATTGATGCATTCACAAGAGGATGGAAATCAAGAAGGTGCTGAAACATTTGAAACAAGGGTAAGATGGAGAAAAAAAAATATATCATTAATTAAAATTGAATCAATTATGACACCGATCACCGCGACACATAGTGACAAATAGTGTTCAATTAATTTATAAATTGAATGGACATTATTTCTCTTCTTATATGCGATAGATAAAGAAAAAGTCCTCGACATCCTCATTTTGTGATGAAGAAATTGAAATTGACGCAAATGATCGAAAAGAATACCAATCGATTGGCGCCGTTAAATTTGCTACTTATAAAGGATTTTTTGGGGCCGTTCGCAGCACTGCCAAAATTATTATAGTATTTGTCATGTTTATTTTGGCGCAAATAGCTGCCAGTGGATCGGATTACTTTCTGAAAGAATGGTACGTTGGAAAAATGATTATCCGATTCAGTTCAATTTAAAATCAATCGAATATATTTTCTTTACGAATGGTGTGTGTGTCACCGTTAAATAGGGTCGATTGGGAGGAGGATAAATCAAAAGGATACAAAAATCTAAATTCAACAAAACGGATGCAATCAAATGAAATCAATTCACGTATACAAAAAAATCAGATGCTTGAAGATCAAGAAATTATTGAAGAACGAAATAACATTCTGATAATTTACTCTGTGATTATGGTGGTCGGAACATTCTTTTATTTGTATCGTTCATTTTCATTCTTTAATTTATGTTTACGTATATCAATCAACATGCACGATATGATATTCCGTGGAATCACGCGAGCTAGAATGATTTTCTTCAATAATAATCCAAGCGGTAGAATATTGAACCGATTTGCGAGGGACATAGGTAGCATTGATAGCACGTTGCCAGTGGTATTGTTGGATGTTATTGATGTGAGTTTTGTATTTTGTTTTCGTTTTTTTTTTAGTTTTTTTTTGTTTTTATTTTATTGTTGTCGCGGTTGTTGACGACAAATTTATTACAAAAAATAATTCCAATCCGTTGGTTATTGTACGTAGTACAAAATGTGGTCTCTAATCCTATAAAACCCACACGATTAATAATGTCTCATTGTTTTTTGTTTTTTATTTTTTTCTTGTTTTATTTCATTTGTTAACAGTTCTTTTTAAACTTAATTGCGATTATGGTAATCATTGGGACGGTTAACTTTTGGTTGCTCATACCAACAGCTATAATGAGTATTTTATTTTATGTGATGCGTTATTTGTATGTAAATACGGGCCGCAGTTTGAAACGTATCGAAGCATTAAGTGAGTTTACGACAACCATTCTTCAGAATTTCATTTAACCAAATGGGGTCTTTCCTGTTGTAATCACCTACGTATTATTTGCATTAAATCCGTTAATTTTTTCTTTTCGTTTCCATTTCTTCTTTTTCTTCTTCTTCTTCTTCTTCTTCTTCCTTTATTAGGTCGAAGTCCAATTTATTCGCATATGAATGCTACACTTCAAGGACTTTCGACTGTGCGTGTTTTCAATGCAAACAAAATACTAGAAAATGAATTCCACGAATTTCAAGATCGAAACACATCATCATTTTATTTATTCCTATGTGCAACTAGATGCTTTGCTTTATGGTTGGACATTGTGTGCCTTGCATATATTGCCTTTGTAACATATAGTTTTCTATTTTTTGGAAATGGTAAGCAATCGGGGAGCAATGCTGATTTTCTTTCAATTATTTCGAAAAAAAAAACAAACAAATAATTATAATAGTACATATTTGTTGCAGCTGTCCAAAGTGGTGCCGTCGGTTTAGCGATTTTAAGTAGCATTAATTTAGTGGGAATGTGTCAATGGGGAATGAGACAGACAGCAGAGCTTGAAAATCAAATGATTTCTGTTGAAAGAGTCCTAGAATATGCAAAATTAACACCGGAACCACCATTAGAATCAGATGAAAAACATGCGCCTCCAGCAAATTGGCCATCTGCTGGAAATATCGCTTTTAAAGCATTAAGCTTACGTTACACTGAAAACGGTCAACGCATCTTACGAGGCCTTACGTTCAACATCGAATCCCAGCAAAAAATTGGAATTGTTGGTCGCACCGGTGCCGGCAAAAGTTCAATCATTCAAGCAATCTTTCGTTTAGCAAACAATGAAGGTCAAATACTTATCGATGAAATTGATATCGGTGTAATTGGTTTGCATGATTTGAGAAAAAAGATTTCAATCATTCCACAAGATCCGGTTCTATTTTCTGGTAGTTTACGCTCCAATTTAGATCCGTTCCGTGAAAAGAGTGACATTGAATTGTGGAATGCATTGGAACAAGTTGAATTGAAATCAATAGTGTCATCAATGGCTGGTGGACTTGATGGCCATATGTCAGACGGTGGTTCCAATTTTAGTGTTGGTCAACGGCAACTTGTTTGCTTGGCCCGTGCCATTTTACGTAATAATAAAATTTTAATTCTTGACGAAGCAACAGCCAATGTTGATCCGGAAACCGATAAATTAATTCAAAATACAATTCAATCGAAATTTGCCAATTGTACGATGATGACAATCGCACATCGTTTGCACACAGTCATGGGAAATGACAAGGTACTTGTTATGGACGCTGGTGAAGCTATAGAATTTGCTCATCCATTTGAATTAATACAAAAATCGGATGGATTTTTCAAACGTTTAGTCGACCAAACTGGTAGCGCAACAGCAGCAGCACTCACATTAGCTGCCAAAGAGGTAAATACATTTTGTCAGCTATTTGATTGTTTCAAAATTATTTGGAACTGTGCACAAATTGTGTATCATCACATTTTTCGTTTTTTGTTTATTTTCTTTTCATTTTCAGAGTTATGACCGGATGATGCACACAAAGAGCAGTTGAAGTGCTCGGATATTGAACTCCATATGCGAATGTGTCAACTATCATTCATTTTAAGACATTATACATTTTATTATTATATCATATGATCATAACATATAACTGAACCGCACAGAACAGTTCATATATATTTTTAATTTAATTGAAATGTCAAAATAAAAACCCGTGTTGAAAAGTTTGCTCTTTCAAATACCATGTAATCGCACATGAACTTTTAATTTGTTTGAATATCACTTCATTTCTGAATGATAATGATAATGATTTAGTATTCCTAACACCGCTGTACCGCTTATAAACTGGCCTGAAAGCGAAATGATCCGCATCATCTGGCTTCGATGTTGTTTTCTTCACTGTTCTATCATCGTGTGACATGAAATAACGCGTCACAGTTATTCAATGGCTCATGGATAAAACTGGTTTTTGAGGATTTGTATTCGTATGATTCATGACGTTGTGGGTATTTTTATGACTATTCATTGTCAAAAGTGGATTACGTCTAATTTATTGCACTGAATATATTACAAAAAAAAAAAAATTATTTTTGTAACCGATAAAAAGATTTTACCATGACTGTGTCTAATAATAATAATTGAATTCATTCAGATGTATGTGTTGTCAACTTTGAATCTACTTTTTTTATGAACTGATTGCAATTGGATTTGTTATTTTTTGTCAAATGAGAGCAGACGTTGCTTATCATCTATGCTGCAATGTTTGTAAACATGCTTATAATTTAGCGATTCTGGAAATAGTCTCTCTTATCAATGATAATATTTTTGTTTTCATCCTTGAGAAAATTTGAAAGGCCAGATCTTCAATAGATCTTCACATATTATCGGCACAACGAAATCATAAACATAAGAGGCTCAATATCCTATGTCGCATAACCAGTAACTATTGTTCTATTCAACGAATACATTGCACATTAAAATAAAAAATCAGAGCTCAACACGATTTAATTCTCCTTTGGCAGAGAAGAAAGAATCTTTTTTTAATTGAAAAGTGAAACAAGATTGACTGGATGTGCATGGATTTTGTTCGTTTCATCTGTTCGCCTTTTTCCTCTTTCGTATTCTATCTGGTTCACATTAGAGAACCAAAGAACTTGGGATATTTATCATCGGCGAGCCGCTTGTGAATCGATCAACACAACACAACACAATACAGAACATTCGAATAAGTTTGATGGGCAAATGAAAATTATTTATTATTAAATTACATGAATAAACAATCATTTGTGATATTTGACTTGTCATGAATAGATTTATGATTGGAAGAAGGTTTGTAGTTTTTTTTCTCCGCTTATTCAATTTTTATTCTCTTTTCTCATGCATTTTGCACATTTTTTTTTTGTTTTTTTTCATATCAATTCATTCACTGCTTTAATATGCAATAAACGTGTTGGCATCATATTTCAGACATTCTTTATTTCATGCATTTTGTTTTTTTTTTTCGATTTTTCAGTTTTTTTTGCAAATTCATTGCGATTCCAGACAAATCAGGTGTTTATAGTATATCACGCATTATAATTTCGGTCTATTCGTTATGTGTCATTCTGGTTTGGGGTTTTTATCGTTTGACCGCTTCAATTTATGTGATTAATTTTGCATTTACGCCATTTCTTGGTCAAGTGATTGATTGTTTTTGTTGTTGTTATTGTTGTTAGTGCTTTTTTGCCCATTTGCTTCTGCATCTCGCATCTCTTTAACTATATCTCTCCTCTTTCTCTTTCTCTGTGTGTCTC
>GL501517.1:6855185-6866482 GCA_000149185.1 Mayetiola destructor
TACTCTCTCTCTCTCTCTCTCTCTCTCTCTCTCTCTCTCTCTCTCTCTCTCTCTCTCAAAATTGCATTCTAAAAGTGAACTTTTCTGTTCAGTTGTCGTTTGAGGTGAATGTTGCATTTGTATAATTTATTCGACATTGACGAGAAAACTTTTGAATTTATTTGAAAATTTGCAAATGCAATAAATCATTTGACAGTGGAATCCATCTATTTCCATCGTCCATAATTCTACAGAGAGAATCTTATTATACATATTTTCCTTGGATTGGACAGGAGGAAAGAGAAAATATGTACGATTGTTTTATATTTGCTCAATTTATAGAACATCAGATTTAAAACTGTATCGTCCATAAATGGAACCAAACCAAAAATCCACAAAATAGGCTTACGAATTTGTTAGTCGGACAACAAATAAACAACGAAAAAAGAAAAATGAAATAATGGTAAAAATGGTAAATAGACATGAAAAAACGTCAACACAGACATTTGTGGTGCATAGAACCCATGGAGCAACAATCGCAAAATGCCCGTAAATACATATATTGTTACCGGAGCAACCGAAAGCGCACTAAAAGCAGCCTCAGTATTACGTACTCCATAAAAATAAAGCGAATACAAAATAATGTGTGTGTTTAGTGTACAGTGTATTGTGTACACAGTTCGCTCGTTCAACGTACACAGTACAACACACATCAAGAATGAATATGAATTGAAGTAAATAAAATTGCGAATGCTGGTTCGATTTGAAACTGGCCGACATATAGTCGCCAATACAACGCGTTATATGTATGTTATAATAAAATGAACGAAAGTATTGTAAATTGTAAATGTGTTACAGTCTGGGCACATGATTTTGCCTATTTTCTGTATTTTTCATTTGCTTTCAATAAACGTTACGATATTTTGCGAGAGAAAAAAAAAAAACAAAACAAAAACTGTTTTCTTTCATATTCCGTGAAGCTTTAGGCGTACTGGTAACTCTTTATCCACCCTCAATCCAAACTATATTACAGAAAATATTTGAGAATATTAATTCAAGATTGTCATACGGTTTGTTATCACATGCTTAACTGAAATGGGAGAAATACGTGAGATTCTTTTGAATCATTGAATGTGTAAGATGAATTACTTGATGTGAATAGCATTTTGAATGTAAACGATTAAAAAATGCTTGTCGCCACAGAAGAACCACACACACACACACAAATGATGTGAATTGATTGAGAGCTTTTCAGCTTCTAATTTGGATAATTGCATCACAAGAAGTAATAAAATACTTTTAAATTGCGTCAAAAGCATTGTTTGGCTGTGAAACATTCCCAATTCTCTATACAGTAAATTTTTATCGGTGTTTAAAGTCAATTGTTGATGGAAGGAAACACTTACTTTTACCACATTTATCTAAATGATTGGTAATCGGAAGATCATCAATGCATTGACATTTGTATTTCTTGGGATCGCATATCGAACCGGCAAAACTGCATTCCTGTGTGCTTTCACATTTATCTCCGAATTTTTTTGATCCACGATTTGCAGGATCTAGCGAAAATTGAAATAAAAGATAGAGTACAAATCAACAATTTAACAATTGAATGTAATAGTATAGGTTTTATTCGATTGCCATAAACGTTTCGTATACTGAAATAGTCTTCGTGAAGAATAGTAAAAAAAAAAAAAAGAGAGAAAAGAATTTGATATCATAAAAGTGAAATGAAATGGAATGGAAAATAAAAACCGGATGTACGAATTATTAAATCGATAAAATAATCACAACAAAATATTCTGTGTACGTTTATGGTTTTTCTTCGTTTTGCATACAGTTGATTACATCTGTCGGCAATTTACTTATAAAATGTGTAATATTCGGCTGTAGTTTCATTTCTTCCATTTTTGCTGATGATTTTTCAGTAATTTGTTTCACAAAATGTAATATATCCGAATTATCGAAATGAATGTTTGAATTTTAAAATATAAAAGCGCATTACTCACCAAAGTCAATGGCTGACGAAGCGTCGTCTGAAGCAAGGGCCATGAGTCTAAAGAATTCATTGCCGTTGCTGACGCTGCCACCAATTTCTGTTGAATCGATTGCATTAGCAAACACAACAGTATTTGTTGTGAATAACAAATAAACAATCGAAATACATAATATTTGAAATATTTTCAATATTGACATTGTTGACATCGTTGGCTGTTGCAATGATTGTGACTGTGGTTGTTTTTGATTTTGTTGCTGTTCGTGAATTCGAACACAATCATCATTTAAAAAAAAATTCCCATTTAATGGAACACGTATCCCGTCGTCGACTGAACAATCATTTTTAACTGAATCAGTATCGTCTTGCATATTTAAATGGGCTTCGAGATACGAAGAAGCCCAATTTTCTTTCATATTAATATATCATCCAATGTGCTGCTGCTCATCATTTTGAACTGAATTGCGTTCAGTTACCAAGCTACTGCGGTTAGTTAAATTAATGGCTCACAAATATTAATGCTAAAATAAAAATTAAAAAAAAAAGAATCACAATGAGCGCGCCGAAATATTTATAGCACAATCACACACATAATTTTAATTAGCCGAAAAAAAAATAAAAATGGACACCATAAACTTAATACAAAACACACATTTGATTGGCAAAACGGTTTCGTTCACTTTTAACATTCATTATTATTTAATATTGGCCAGAGACAATATGTGGATCCATGTTAATTCGTATAATATTTACTCGTAAAAGGACCATTCCGCTGTTTAAACTCTTTTTCCATACACATACTCAACCACATACATGCTTTTCATTGGAAACGTCAAAAAACATTATTAAAAATATATTGTTAGAGCGCCATCAGCTTTAAGCTGCTTTTATCGTTTCATGTTGTTCATGTCCGATTAATTGACTTCCATTGTACATACATTTATGCCACCATCATATCACATGAGCATATTGTTTAATCGTCCTTATCGAGACTGCGGGTTTATTTTCTATTTTTTTTCTCCATGATACTCTCTCATTAAATCAATGAAAAATTCATTACACCATCCGTGGAATGGCGAATACGTTGTGTTTCATTTATGTCGAATTGATACAATAAAGTCAATTTCAGAAATACATCAAAAATCAATAAGAAATAAAATGAAATGAACAATGGCCAAATCGATGGCACATTGTATGTTGGTTCTTCATTTCCTTTTCAGTTTCTTTCGAGTTTCGTTTGAATTCATCGCTCTTGTTATCTCTTGAAATCATCATTACGATCAGAGGTGGTTTCAAATCCAATGGACTTGTAGGAATTGGAAAATTGAAAAATCGAATTAACAAAAAATTGTACAAAATGCTAGAATCATTCGAAGAAAAGAAAAAAATTTCTATTCGTTGAAGGAAAGATAGAAAGAAAGACAATAATCAAGTGGCCAACATTAATGAATATCACAAATTCCTGATCGATTTGTCTCCGATTTGGTTAGTGATAACGCCTTCATCTGCAAGGAGTCATAAACATCAGATTCGTTTATTATTATGTCGACTTTTTTTGAGCCTCGTTGACGTTAGTAACCTGCAATTCACATTGTTTACTATTTACGTATTTGTATGATTGAAAATGAAAATGACCGTACTTCAATTGACAGTGGCATTGTTTTTGCCTTTCGTGTTGATAATAATGATTTGCCATTTGAAGGAGAGAGAAAAAAAAATGGAATTTTTTTCGTTTGCTGATTTGTTTGTTTGTTTGCTGTTAATTTATCTAATGAGATCGGATCCAAAGTGTGCCAGAAGCTACCAATGCACAATGAACACAGGGAAAATAAAGCAATCGCACTGAATGTTGAATGTTGAATGCTGAATGCGTTCAAAAATGTACATATTCGTACGTATGAGATATGAAAAGAAACGAACGTATTTAATAAATGTTCCGTGAACCATTGTGTAAAAGGTTCAGACGTCGAGGCATCAAAAATACTTAACCTCATTTTCAAAATGCAACACACTGCGATCTGATTTCACAAAATACTATTCAAATTACACCTTAACGTGCCTTCAGTCCATTTAGGCATATGAAAAGACAAACCCAACGGCACACAATTATTTTCAAATAGAAAATGATAGCAAGCTGATTTGCCTAATTGTTTCTTTTTAATCCTTTTTTTCTCAGACTTTGCACTGAATTCACTCACAATAAATTGGATTTCTCTCAATTAAAACTCGGATATTTTACACACACGACAAAACGTTTCCAGTAAGTTGGACGTGGACTGAAGGACTCTTGATTCAGTCATCCATTTTTATATGATTGCAACTACGCTAAATATAGATTTTAACTAGTGAGCCAAATTATCATGATAACAAAATAAAAACAATCTATAAATTTCCAAACTATTTCAATCTATTTTTAAAATGATGTGGATCTTAGAAATAATTTTCACTTTGCATTCGAATTCAGGTATCGTTGTCAATAATAACAGGACGATAAGTTAGAAGTTTATCAAGCGTGAAAACAATCAAAAGAGCACGTGTGATCTGTTTCGTGTATTCGAATGTCTCAGGACCGCATTATAGTAAAATGAATCGAATCGAATTATGCACCGTGAAATAAAGTAGCCGAATTTGCATTTTGGGTTTATTCTTATTTTTGGATCAGATTTGCTTCTTTTTCTCCAGAAAAAAAAAAAGGTTCGAAAAAATATTTTCCTATGCTATTGAAATCGAAATTATGTGCGTAGTTTTTTCCCTTTCATTTTTTATTTGTGTTCACGTGAGTTTGTGAATGTACTCGCCGTTAGCTACAATTTTTGAAATTGAACTACAAAAAAAAAAAATGCGAATCTTAAACACAATCGGATATCGAAATCTTTTTTTTTCTTTGCAAAAATTCGATTTTTTCTTTTTTTCTCAAGATGTTGTTATTTTTTACCTCACAGGGCAAATAAATGCAACTATTTGAATGATTTGCGTAGCAAAATGAAAATTGACGAAAAGCCCAATAACAACACGTCGAACCGAAATGAAATGTAAATGAGATCTATCGAAAAAGTTGACGAAATAATAAACTCAACAGAAACTTTAAATTAATATATGATATTTACAAGCATTGAAAGTGAGCGAACGCACTGATGAATTTAATACCAACTCGACACGATCCGAATGAAGTATGTAATCAAACAATTGATGGAATATTGGACGAAGTTTGTTTGTCGTGTCACCAAAACACCGAACAACACACAAATAAAAAGTACACACAAAACGTGCCACAACCACGATAAGCATTTGCAACGAAAATCCAAATAAAAACTAACCCCCAAACCGAAAATACGTGTGTGTGTGTGTGTGTGTGTAAGAAGAAGAGAGAGCGGCGATATTTAAACACCAATTGGAAAATTGAGATGTCGAATAACAAATGCTAATATACAATATAAGTCTAACTCAGAGTATGTTGAAATGGCTTAGCAGCCAAAATGGAAAATCTATTCGATAAAATAAGTTGGAAAGTGATAAAATGTTGTACGTACACATAATGAAAATATACATTTGTATAGCAATGCATGGAAATGTGAGCGAGACACATAATAATATTTTCATTTTTTTTTTTTTAATAAATTTAAAAATACTGCAGAGAAAAATCTCTTTCGTATGGTTTATGTTGGATGTTTGTTATTATTTATTAAATGAGCGCATGCGCTTCAAAATTCCACACACAACTAGTGCAGTGCTCGTTGCTTTCGCTCCATTTCGATGGGATTTAGTATCGAATGTGCACATTGACATATTTGTTCAATTGCTGGCTATGGAAAAAAAATATTCTTTTTCTTTATCATTATGAATCTATACGATATTTTTCGTGTGCACTGTACGTGTACGTATGCAGATGATTTTATGAACGAGAAAATCAATCTCAATCCGCATTCCGTATTTTCCGACAGAGAATGAAAGCAAGAAGCAAATATGGATCGCCAAACGGATGACAAATAAGAAGTGAAGTGCAGAGCAGAGCAGGAATGCTAAATATGAACCTTTCGACATGCACAATACAGAGTGCACAGCCCATCGGTTTCATTGGTTTATTCATCAGAATTGACTGGCATTATTTTCACTTGTTTTTGCCGTTTTGTTGATGATATTGTATTTTGCATTTTGTATTTTGTATTTTGCATTAAATAAGTGAAAAGCTTTACGGCTTTTGCTATTTGTTTGGTTGATATATGGTTTGGTTGTGAGCATCATCTAATTACTTTGTTCGGTTGAAGTGGAAATGTTTTCCATATTTCCTCTCTTTGACTGTGCATTTTACAGATTTGTATCGGGGAAAAATTGTCGTGCACACCATTCTCCATGCCCATTGAACATTGCACGATGAAACATGAATCAAACACATTCACTTGTCTTGCTGCATTTTGAAATTCGATTGAATGTGTCGATATGTCGTGCAAATGCAACACCCGAAGGGTTAATATACCAACATAACGGCCACTGAATATATATGAGCGCCAAAATGTATAACGCATAATCATGCATTCATAAAATTTCAAAGCATAAAATGCTTGTGGTATAATCTCACGGTTCGCGGTGTTTGAAAAGTATAGTGGATTACACACACAAACTGTTTCTCCTTCTCCCCCTTTCTGATCTCAACACATTAGTTTTGGGTGAAATGATGATGATTTCCATTAAATGTTTAAAAGTTACTTAATTGTAAATTTTGTTTTTTTTTTGTTCAATTTTCAAAATATGTCACGTGCTCAATAAAATAGGAAATGATGCTTTCCATTTAGTGTATGGATGAATCTTTGTGCTTTTGTCATCTTTGTACCATTTTTAATTACCATGCATACGTTCATACCACTCAAACGGCAATGAGTTCATTTGTTCTTTGAATGCCGTTATGTATTTCATTGAATAATTTTTCATCATTACACGCTCTTAGCGCAATAATGCTGGGCTAAAGTGACGCTTTATTTTCTTCTTCTGTTTCTTTTTCTTCTTGCCTCTTTTCATTGCTCAGTATTCACCTGGCAATATTGGCGGCCTAAAATTAACAGTTCCATCGATTTCCTGGAAATTCAATTCGATCTTAGTCATCGCTATATTGGCTGTCTTTCCCCTTCTCGTCTCTGTTATCGTTTTACATCGCATTAAAATAACAAATGGCAATTATACAATTCATAATTGTTATGCGCTCGAAACAAACTCACTCATGATCCGAATGGAATGGTTCTGTGGTGGTAACTGGTGACATGCAATCTAGGCGACAAATTGAATGCTTATAATTCAATTTTAATTTTTATTATAATATATTTTCCAATTGTTTTCAATTGGATAAATATGACATCGACTGCATTTCATTTGTGATGCAAATTAAAAATATGTACAATATCCAAAGAGAGGATGAAAAAAAAAAATTTAATAAAAAAAAAAACAAAAACATAAATAAAATCGGCCGAATGACATAGCGCATTCATGAAATTGTAATTGTTGAGGTGAACGCGCGATGTTTGAAATCGATGGTTGCGCAACTGATTCAATTTCAATTTTATATTTGAACGTTCCGAATTATTTTCTGTTTTTAATTTGGCTAGTCACGCTGCTGCTTGTTTTGCCCATTTCACAATATGCATGTGAACCAATAGTTGTGGGTCAAATGGGCTACACATGAATCTACCATGGCTAGATTAATGAAGAGAGAGAGAGAGAGGGAGGGAGAGACGGGAGATTAAAAGAACGAAAAACCCAACAAACTAACGGCACACAAACACACACAAAAATACCGTAAATAGTCAATTGCAATGCAAAAGTTCATGAATCAATGATGTGAATAGTGAATGAACATCGGATCAATTTATGTGAAATTAAAAAATTTCACAATGATTCATTTGGTGCGATGTCATGTGTGCATGGCCAAAAATAGTATTTAGTTAATATCGAAATATATTTGATTTTCAATGAATATTTCATCCCACCAGAATGGATCCCTACCATAAATGACAGAAGAATATACGTACAAAAAATAAGGAATTTGCATCAATTTAGAAATGTGTGGTCTATTTGAAAGGGGGGACGCGTTCGGCGCATAAAATCTTATTTAAAGATCATTACATTTCTGTTATGATTTCAGTTATTCGTTGTTTATTCGTGTTTTGTGTCGCACATTTTCCCTTATTAAGATTTTCCTTTTTTTTTTTGTGTCCTTCCAAAATTATTTGGGCGACAATGATTCGTCAAATAAATCAAATTTTATTAATTTGTGCATTAGCTGTGATAATTGATTGCTTTCCGGATGGTGGACCAGCTGATACATGTGTTAAACCAGAACGTTTCAACCAGCCGAATCATGGCAAGGCACGCACTCAACCATTAGGCACTTTGCCATTTGAAGTAATTGCAACCACCGATCAATATCAGCCAGGCCAACAGATTCAAGTCACCATTCGTGGCAATGAGCATTTCCGTGGATTTTTCATACAAGCCAGAGATGCTGACACAAATGAATGGATTGGCTCATGGCAAGATAGTCAAAATACAAAAACCATTCCAGAATGTGCATCAATAACACATGCCGATCCAAGAGACAAAGAAGGCGCTAATCTTATTTGGAACGCTCCACATCACAAAAGTGGACGCGTCTATTTCACGTAAGTCAATGTCATCTAATTAACATTTTCTTTTGATTGCTATGTAGAGTGCTTTCAACACCCCAAACCACAATTTTGTGGTATCACTTAATTACCTTCAAAAACAGCGATCAAGCAAAGAAACGAAAAAAAAAAACAACATCATCATCAATTGCAACAACAATGAAAAAAACGGTTAAATCAGCTCTAAATGATGGTGATAGTTTGAGTTCAATTTCAACATCGTTTTTCCATCAATATTTGTATTTTCCCAGATTTGCATTCATGAAAATGAACGGTTTCTGTCCATTCGATGGCCTTACCTACTCAATTTTTTGTTTTTTTTTTTTTGTTAGTGCGGTCCATCAATTCACTTAATTTCAATGGCCGATTGATTTGTACCGTTTGCTTAATGGTTAAATGATGCTGATTTACAGACTGCCGTTTTGTTTTCATTGCGATTGCGATTGCGATTTCATTGGCCCATTCAATTATGTAATGCAACAAATGTACTACTATGTTCAACGTGTTCAGACTAATAATACTTTCATGAAAATTAAATGTGGTGAAAATTCAACGTAAAACAAAATCCATAATAGACACTGACTAATGACCGACCTGTCTACTTCCATAACAATTGTAATATATGAAAAGTACTGGAAAAACTTGGCTGGTTTTTTTTCTTCTTCGTAACCATATTTGAGTACAAAACGCACAGTGATGTGAAATATATGCGTTCAACATTTTTGATTCATTTTGTGATATGTGCGCTGTGATTCGAAAAGATAGACGAATAAAAAATAATGGCAATAGATACCAAGCATTAACAAGTTATTGATGAACTCATTTTCAGCACAAAATCATGAGACTCTGATCAAATATTGCAAATATAGTATACATATCACTGTTTTGGAATCAATTTTTGCCAATGTGTTGCAAATAAATGACTAAGTGACTTTTTTCCCATTCACACACACACACACACACACACACTATATTTGAGTTTTTCTTTTTGCATCGAATGCATATGGCATATGGATGGTGGATGTTGATTATCAATGTATCCATAAAATGCGTCACCAGCTGTGCAAATGACATACTCATTCAACGATTGACTTGTTTCGCTTTTTCATCAAGGCAATTAATTTCCAAATGGCACACATATTCGTGATTGTACACATTGTACATGTTTGTGCACTAATTTGGAAATTATGTCATTTAGTTGATTTGCACAATCGATCTCCAGTCATCATCATCATCATTATTATTATTATTATTATTATTATTATATGAAATATCAATGCTTATTTTGCAATTTGCTAATACGGCACACTCCATCACTTCATCGCTAATCTTAAGTGTTTTTTTTTATAATTATCTTCTTTTCAATCAACAATGACAACAACAACAACAACAGCAATAATGTTTTATATTTTCAAATTAATCGTTTTTGTGCGTTGACTATTTGCAAAATCTCATGATTGATTAGGCCTTGAAAAAAGCATCTCTATATTAGTTTTTTTTTCTATATAATAATAATTGTATTGAATAGGCAATATATTTGTTTCGTCTCATTATGTTTTCTCATTATCCCATTCAGTGGTGCAATCGTAAAGAACTACTCAACGTTTTGGGCCGATGTCGTTGCAAAAATACCAATTTATCAAAGATGAACATGACATGAAATTCTCCATTCGGAATGGAAAAACCAGAACGGAATCGCATTTAAGGAAAAAAGAAACAAAAATATTCCAAATCTGGCGGAACAAAACAATAAAATGATTAAGAATAAAATATGAAATGTGTTTTTTATTCTTTTCTAATTTTTATAATGACAGAGAAACGAATCCAATGAACAGAGCTGCTTATCAATATTTTGAATTTTGAATATGAAAACGCAAAGGAACACCAACGGCGAATAACCCAGTAGCTATTCAACCGTAGCTAATCAGTGAAAAACCGTTCTTGTAATCGTGAAAAATAACAATTTGATATAGAAATGCGCATGATTTGTTTATCAAATTTTGTGTTTTTCAAATAATTCGAAATGATTTACAATCTGTATGCTTATCGAAAATATTCGGTTATCAAAACAACCTCCAGCAGTTCTATCGAGCTGCGTTCAATAAAAAAAAATGTGATATTTCTATACAGGCGATCAGAGTGGGTTTCTTTGCATTGTGTACGATTTTTGTACTAAAATCGGTCGCCTGAAGTTAGATTATGGTTATTTTTTTCGAAATTTGTTTGGAATGTGTCTGGAGTGGCGGTGACATTGCCGATCAGCAGTATTTTTCCTTTATCGAAATATATTTTATTCTGGAGAAGAGTGCTGCAATTTTGTAGAAGCCGATAAAAGAAAAATTGAATACAAACACATTCACAGTCCATGAATTATAGCATCGTATGTTTGGATTCGAAAAAAAAAAACGTGTGAAACGTAACAAACAACTCAATAATGACGACGGCATCAAATATAATTTAACTGGAATAAATGGATGAATCGGTCCCAACAAAAAAATCCAAATAATGAACACAAATGAAAAACAAAAAAACGTCAATCGGTGTTCGTGTGATAAGGCTGCTGAATGAGACAGTCAACAATACAACTGTGTGTGCGTAGCAAAAAAAAAATGTATTTTTCTTTTTCACTTGTAGAACATTTCATCGGAGGTAAGTGTGAGACGAAAGAAAAA
>GL501517.1:6873780-6888702 GCA_000149185.1 Mayetiola destructor
AAACGAAAATCAATTCATCGTTGACTAATTGAATACAAAGATTCATTTGTTATATTCATTTGAAGTCGTTGATAGAAAAAGCTCAACCAAAAACATCATTTAGAGCAAACGTTGCAATTTTTTAGTTCAAGAGAAAAAGTGTGTGACATTCAATTTTGAGCATAGAAAAGAAAATGGTTTGGCCAACTGAACACGATAGAACATCCGGAGAGGTAGTGTATCAGCAAATTTCATTTTGTACTTGTTCAAATCAATTTCATAATTCGATTTTCGCCCGCCGAACTCCGAACAAAAGTTAAAAATTAATCAAAAAAAAGGGTTTTGCTGTTTTCTTGGTTACGGTGTTCTCAAACCTTCATAGAATGCTCTAAAATTTGCATTATGTAAAGAAAAGTGCTTTGTTATACAATTCATCATTCATATTGACGCAATCTAAAGGCATTGTTGAGACACATGTTGTGCAACGCGCATACCAACGTTTCCATATAAAAATTCAAACGTAGTTTTATTGGATAGTAGGCATTCCTGTGACAGTGTGAAAATGAGGCGCTCAACGAAATTGTCCTTTACAAGGTCACACAATTTTCATCGTTCATATTCATATTGTGTGTTCTAATCGAAAGATATAAAAAAATTCACACCAAAATATCAATTGAACCCGAACTACATGATCAATATATATCGACTATTGCGCTTGGGTGGTAGTTTCGATTATTTACTTCTTCTTCGTTTCCTTCTTGTTCCCCATCTTTTTTTCTTTCTATTGAGTTTTTTTTAACTTCGTTCGTGTTATTCGGTATGGGAAATTGAATTACATAATAATATGGTTTGATTGCGGCTTTGAGCTAACTAAAAGATGCTTTTGCTGTTGTTCATTTTGTGATGGGATACTTTCATTTCGTCAATGTTTCATTCAATTAGATCTCTTTCGACAATTTTTATATCAGCAGACCTTCTTTATTGTTATCATTATATGTATCTATTGCATCTCTAAATGCATCACACGTTTAATATTTACATTTTTCACATGAAAAAGCTTTATTTGTAATTTTGAAATTATTGAAAATTAAAGTACTCATTCACTTTTTATACTTTTCTTTTTCCCAAACAAACAGATGAGTAAAATAAACAAACATGAATCCAGCTCCCATCTTGAGCATATGTGCTCATTGGATATCGATTCGGAAGTGCCATTTGTTCGTTTGTCCGGTATTATTTGCACCATTGGACCGGCATCAAAGAGCCCAGAAATGTTGGAAAAAATGATTGGTTGCGGAATGAATATTGCACGTTTGAATTTTTCACATGGTTCATATGAATATCATGCTGAAACCATTGCTAATGTTCGTACAGCCGTTAAAAATTATTCAGCAAAATTGGGAATGGAAAGTCCATTGGCCATTGCATTGGATACAAAAGGTCCAGAGATTCGTACCGGTTTGTTGGAAGGTGGCGGCAGCGCTGAAGTTGAATTAAAACGTGGTGAATCCATCAAATTGACCACAAACAAGGCATACGCTGAAAAAGGCACCGACAAAATTGTTTTCGTTGACTATTCAAACATTGTCAATGTTGTTAAAAAAAATAATCGTGTATTTGTTGACGATGGTTTAATTTCATTGGTTGTTACCGATGTATCGGCCGACACATTAACCTGTACCATTGAAAATGGTGGCTCATTGGGTTCACGTAAGGGTGTTAATTTACCCGGTGTTCCAGTTGATTTGCCAGCTGTATCGGAAAAGGATAAATCTGATTTGAAATTTGGTGTTGAACAGGGTGTTGACATGATTTTTGCATCATTTATCCGTAATGCAGCTGCATTAAAGGAAATTCGTGATGTTTTGGGTGAAAAGGGCAAAAATATCAAAATCATTTCGAAGATTGAAAATCAACAAGGAATGCAAAATTTGGATTCAATCATTGAAGCTTCAGACGGTATCATGGTTGCTCGTGGTGATCTTGGTATTGAAATTCCACCAGAAAAAGTATTTTTGGCCCAAAAAGCAATGATTGCTAAATGTAATCGTCAGGGCAAACCGGTCATTTGTGCTACACAAATGCTTGAATCTATGGTTAAGAAACCACGTCCAACACGTGCCGAAATTTCCGATGTTGCTAATGCTGTTTTGGATGGTGCTGATTGTGTTATGTTGTCAGGAGAAACAGCTAAAGGTTTGAATTAAATACAAAACTGCTAAATTCGAACGATTGGTTTTAATAAAATATTTCTTTCTTTCTTTCGTTTTCTTTTTTTGATGATTTCGTCTATTAATGCAGGTGAATACCCATTGGAATGTGTTTTGACAATGGCCAAAACAGCTAAAGAAGCGGAAGCCGCTTTATGGCAACGTAATTTATTCAGTGATCTCGTATCAACTGTACCAACACCAATCGATGCGGCTCATTCAGTAGCCATTGCTACAGTTGAAGCATCAGCCAAAACATTGGCAGCAGCAATCATTGTAATCACAACAAGCGGCCGTTCGGCTCATTTGATTTCGAAATACAGGCCAATATGTCCAATCATTGCCGTAACACGGTACCCACAAACGGCTCGTCAATGCCATTTATACCGTGGTATTTTGCCACTTTCATATGACGGTATGTTTCAAATTGAGATTGAACATTACATGTATTGAAAATATACTAATTTATTTTTTGTTCGTTTGAAATTATTCAATATATCTAATCAGCTGCTCCACAAAGCGATTGGATGAAAGATGTTGATGATCGTGTTCAATTCGGTGTCCGTTTCGGTAAAGCCCGTGGTTTTATTAAGGCCGGCGATCCAGTTATTGTAGTCACTGGATGGAAACAAGGATCTGGTTTCACCAACACCATGCGTATTGTGTAAGTTACACAATTGCCTCATCAATTTTTTTTCATCCGCAATTTATTTTTTACTTTGTTTTTGCAATTTTTTTTTCTTAACAGCAACGTTGAATAGCCTGGCAGCCACACTTCAGCCAATCACATTGGACTTTCTCCTCTAATATTATAATACAAATGAACAATTCATGTGTAACAAAGTGTTCGAATCAAACAATTATAATAAATTAATGTTAGACAACAGAGACGAACATAAAGTATCTGCATTATCCAAACATAAAATGTGACGTCCTCATTTGTTTTACCACACACACACACAGAATTGTCTATTCCCCGGCATTTGTTTGTCAAAAACAAATGCATTGCAATGAAGGTATGTACATATAGCCTGAAGTTGCAGATCAAGTCGACTGCAGGCAAATCAATAAAAAAATTTCCCGGACAATTGTCCGGCAAATCTCCCAAGAAGCATGAAACTCCGAAGTATAAGCGCTGTTTGTTTCAAAAATGAAATATGTTTGTTTGTTTTATTATTTGAAAAATTGTGTAAATTACATTTGACAATCACAAATTGGTCAAAATCGAGAAGAAATGGCCATTAGTTCCGTCAATCGGTTGGCTGTCGATCACCCGTTGGATCTATACTCAACGAAGTGTTCTTCGATTTATCATCATCTTGTTGTTGCTGTTGTTGGGCCTTTTTCATAGATGCCGAAAATTCATGCATTTCCAATTCCTTTCGATTGCCTAATATTTTCACAGCTGTTCGACTTAAACTAATATCTGGAATTTCATAACGAGCCTTTTCATTTACATCAAAACCATTCGATTTGGTTGATGACATGACCTCAATATATTTATTATCATCGGGGCTTAATTTAACTTCGAAAAATTCATTTTCATACTTTAATTTGCGTACAATTTCACGTTTACATTCAGCCTCACGTGATATTGTATTTCGTGGTATTGAAGTAATTCTAAGCGGTGGTATCGAACCAATAGGCACTTTAATTAATTTTGGCGTTGGATCATCAATTGATTCAATTTTCGTTATTTTTTCATTTGGTGTTGGTATTTTATTAGAAGAGACAGCCGCTTCATTTGCTTCAAATGCTGGCTCAACGGGAGATGGTAAATTAAACGGTGTTCCTTGTTTCATTTTCAATAATTCACACAACTAAAACAGGGAAAATATATATGAAAAAAAAAAAAAATGAAAATTAAATTGACGCGCTCTTTTATGTGAATATGAAACTGTACCTCTTCCATGCCATCCATCGCTTGATGAAGCTCGTGTGTCGTATCACCTGGTATGTGTTTGCGAAATACGGCCAAATATTGTAGCAACTTTGAACGTGTTATCGACATTACTGTGTGTACATTTTGCAATTGAATTTTCAATACTTCTGAACTCTAAAATAAATTTAAATTGAAAAATTAATAATCGATAAATAAATAATAAATAAATAATAAACAAATAAAGGAAAATTGACTTGTATTTGAATAAGCACTAAATCAAATTACATTTTCCAAATATCCGTCCACAATGCCTTGTTCCGAATTTAATTGGGATTTATTTGCTAACCGAATTGCTGCTTTGGCAGTTGAATTTTGTATATTGTTGACGCGCTCTTTCAATTGATCCGATTTCGAGGGTGAGTTCTTCGACTTGGCCAAGGGTTCGAAATTTCGATTGTTATGATGTGATGACGATGATGAGGATGATGATGCTAATGGGGTTGCTCGAAATGACAATGGATCTGATGGAATCGGTATGGGTCGTGTAGGTTTACTTGCTACCTTTGAATGCATAGTTTTTGGTAACGAGGCTGATGTGTTATTCTGAGATTGGGTCGGATTCTTGTTGAATGGTTGCGTTCTTTCCGTTGACTGAATTGTAAAGACATTGGGCGGTCTTTCATATTTCTAAAAAAAAATAAAAAATTTAAATGATTAAAATTCAGTTTATATCGATTTTCTATGTGCAACCGAAAATACAATAAAATGGGAGATAATGTCAAAATAAAGTCAAAATTTAACGAATTATTATTAAATGGATCTAACAACAGTATCTCATTCCAAATTGAACCCAAAAAAGGATGCAAGGCGAAAAAAACAGAAAAATTTAAAAAACAAGACGTTCAATGAAACTTACTTGAGGAGCAATCATATGCAAAGCATGACGAATAATAAGCATCACATCAATATTACTTGGATATTTCATCAAATATGACAGACTATTCGTATAGTCGCTGTGCAGCACTGTATAGTTGAGATAGGCAATAAATTAATGGTAAATTAAATAAATATGATAATATTTTATTTGATTAATGCTCTCACTTTCTTCTCGAATACTGATCAGCATGGCGACCACAATAAAATTTGTCAACTCAAAATGATCACCTTCAGCGAAAATGGCATCCCAAAGTATCAACAGATCGAGCATTTGAAATTCACGCCCGAAAAGTAATCGAAGCCATCGTCTAAAAATACAAAATTATAATATTTCATTAATTTATGTTATTTCAGTGGGTCATTTCATTTGCAAACTTACATGCCAAACAGAGGCAATGGAATATCTAATTGTAATAAATGATTATGCAATTGGCTATCGGATTTAGCTAAAATTTTATCGCGTATCATATTCAACTGACTCACGACCTCTAAATCTGAACCATTTTTTGTGTTGTCATTTGTTTTCTGAAAATTTAAATGAAATAAACTTGGTTTTAAGAGTGTTCTTTTCCATCGTTTGCGAATAAATTTGTATTCGAGAATTGTATACCGATGCACAAGGGGGTGTTAATGGAAAATATCCAGTAGCTGTTGGATGAAGGTCGTGTATTCGATAAAAAGGTTCAATTTCTGCCATCACTTTCGTGAATATAAAACTGAAAAAATGAATTGAATTGATTTGATTTTGATTATTATTAGGTATTATTATAGGATTTTGGATGGTGACTCATTCAAAATATCTTCAAACTAACTCACTATGAATCTGCCTCTAGATACTTTGGATCTAAAACCTCTTTGAGCCCAATTCTGTAAAAATATGCAAAAATATTAAATTCAAATTATTCAATTGTATGCAATCGAAGTGATTAAAGTTTTCACTGACTCAACATCATTTGCAGAAATATCATTGATATGAAGTAGCGCTTGATGATCACAATGCATAACAAATATGATTGGTGCCAATATTTCGTGCATCCCTTGACGATAGCTAAAAATTTCATCAATTGGAGACAAAATCAAATGCGTATTTTAAATTCTAATCGATAAATTTTTGGAAAAAAAAAAAAAATGAATTTGACGATATTCTTTTGAGATACATCATTATTTACCACATTTCCGGATTGACTCGTGCATAGCAAAATAAGATATTTATCATGATATCTTGAATGTGTGCTTTTCGAAAAAATTCAATGCCTGGAAATGTTCGAACGACATCCTGTCGTATAACCGTACAAAGTTCTTTGTCACAAAAGTGCTGATTCCATGGACTTTTATCGGACTGAGAGAGTGGATCATCTTCGGCAGCCATTCGTGGATTTATATAAAATTGTTTTATTAAATCAACATATCGATCTCTATCACAGCGACGTTGTGTTATCCATGATTGCGAGCGGCCAGTTAATACGCCCAGCAATAGTGACCAACAAATGCTTCGAAATGTTGATGTTTTTAATTCACCATTGACGGCCAATCGTCTCAATTCAATTAGATGTGAATCCTCTGACAATTGCGACAATGCTCTCCATTCCGCCCTTTTAAAACAAAATTAAAATTAAAATTAAAATAATGTGTGAAACTGTTAATATTCTATCATTCTAAATGTGTATGCCAATGCTCAAGCCTTATGGCTAATTTAACTTACGCATAATTTTCTGTTGCAGCCGTCACATCATGATCATGGGATGACCGCTTTCTTAGAGTGCGATTTAGACCTTTGTATTGTTTGTTCAGATTATTGTAATCTTCGCATTTTTTTGCGGATTCCATTTAATTAAAACAAGAATCTATATCAACTACTTCATTTAAATAACACGACAACGACAACGACAACGATTGTCATACAAAACAATTATTATCAAAAAACGGCACGATAGGACAAAATTGTGTGATTAATTGGGTTTTATCTACACGTTCCTCATTCAATAGCTTATTTTAAATTCCGTCATTCACAAATTGATAGCAATGCGCGCGCCAGAAAAAAGAAAAAAAAATTACACAAAGTAATTTCCTTTCTCTCTTTTTTTTTCTTCTTTTATTTATTTATTTTTCGTTTTTCTTTTTAGTGTGTGATGTTTTCGAATGATTTTTTATTTTGTTATTGTGACAGACCAATTGCTTTGTGTGCATGTTATTCTATTGAGCCATTAATACAGCTGATTTTAATAGCAATGTCACATGAGAAATGAAAGCTTTTTCTTATTTTCAATAGATGGCACTGAATGAATATCAGTTTTGCGATCGAAACTATGTGCAGCTTCATTTTGATTATTCAATAAATTCCAGATGATGATAAATTGAGTGGTGACATTTTTGGTCATTGACATCGTGGTTTGAAAATGAATGAACTAGACTTCAAATGTACCACCGGAGGCGTAAAATCTATTATGCAACCGACAAAATACAAATAAATGTATTTTGCAGTCCAAAGATCAACAAATAATTCTCAAAATCCTCACGCTATACCCAATGCATACGTAGGCAAAGGGAATATGAATTCTATAATCGTTGTGCAATAGATAAGATTAATTAATTCCTGAATTAATGGAAATCACTTCTAAAACAGATAATTATTTCATGATGGTAACATATTACATTTCACGTTTCAATAAGAAATAAAAAAATAAATGAAACACGCGTCCTACAATGAGTGTTCAGTGTTCACTGATCCATATTTCAATGTAATAGAAATGGCAATCGGTCACCGGCCGATTTTATGTCTCTGTTAATATTTCATCTCGATTCGTAGGACGAATGAGACATTGGCAACTGTATCAAATTTCAATAAAGAAAAAAAATAATCCATTGTTTTATGTTGTTGAAAGATCTAACTGATTGAATTTATTTTTGAATATGTGTTTATTTTGTCGGCTAAAAAATAGAAGAAAAAAAATACGTTTATTCGTTTATCGGCGAACGGCAAACGCCGTACATCGTGATTGAAGTGTGTTTGTGTAAAGGTCAATAAGACATTATACATTCGATTTGAGCTCAATCTGCATAATAGCAAAAATAGATGACAAAAAGCATGTGCTCTCTGTAACAGATAATAAAATCACACCACAGCTGACACCGTAATCATTCATATCACATTACAATTAAATGGATTTTTCCTTTTCTTGTTTTTCTTTTTTTCATTTGTTTCGTTTTCTTTCTATCTGTGTTTGTGTGTGTGACGATTGCTATTAATTTGGAACAAGTTTGTTTTACTGTCAAAATTGTGCTTAGAATATGTCAAATTCTGAAAACGAGTAACCGGTTTCTGCACAGAGATAGGCTTCTGTTAAAATGGTGTGAGCAAATTGAAATCATTCGATTATGTCATGGCGAGATACAAATATACGTCTCACTCGCTCGTCCGGGCCCGAAATACACACAAACATTATTATTAAAATTCATCAGTCAATCATAAGATATTTGCCGAAAATTCAATCTATGAACACCGTGAATCGGCATCAAAGGAACATATAATATTCCTGCTGTTTTTTGTGAGAATTTTTGCACGATCTTTGCTCTTAAACATCTAGATCGGTGTTTTTCCTTCGTTTTATTCTAATTTCGAAGACTTCATCGTACACAATCTTTATATCATTCCCGAACAAATCAAAACTAATTAAACAAAAAAAAATTACGGTTACGAATCGAAAGAGAGTAAAAATAAATAACGAAACAAAAAAACAGCGTAAAGAAATTGTGCTCTTATCAACTATTATCAATGAACTTGAATATAAAGCGACCACGAGTTCACATTCTAAATTAGACATTAAACTGTTGGTGCCGCGTTAGCGTGAACGAACGCCCGATCCATTATACCAAAGGTGTAAGGGCCAATGGATATTTTTTGCATGCACAACACATGCCTTGAATCATTAACAAAGTAAAAAAAAAGCTAATAACAGTGTTCGCATTAGCGTCAATCGTTGTTGAACAGTTTTTGTTTGTTCAGAACGATTTTTGTGCGCGTACAGTGAGACAGAGAGCGTGCTCCCGTGTATTTTAATTTCTCAAATCAATTAAACAGTTGAATAGAATAAATAAATTTGTAAATCATGGTGGAAACAGACAATGTTACGGAAAATTCAACGGTTGATACCGACTATACGACAGTAAAACAAAGATCAGTTAATAAACCAGCGGCTAGCGCTGAAATGAATACAAATTCCATTCAAAATAATGTAATTTATTAAATATAAATAATTCGAAAACGAAAATAATAACCGAATGAATTTTAAAATGAATGATTCTTCTATTTTTGGCTTGCGATGCTGCTAGATCTCAGATGCCACATGGAAATTTAAGGATATTGTTTGGAAAAATGTTGCCTTTTTCGTATATTTGCATCTTGGATCCGCCTATGGTATTTATCAAGTATTCACCGGACAATGTAAAATAGCCACCGTACTAATGGGTAAGTTTTGAATCGGAACCACATACAGTAGAGGACAAATGACTGTTTTATTCGCCACATGACAATTTTTCCGGCTATCTCACGATACAACTTGCCCGTTTTTCGAAAATAATAACTTGAGCACGTTTTTCTTTCCCATTTTTAATGTTCGAAATAAAGTTTTTATCGATATCTCGACCAAAACGCGTGCTCATGTGTTGTCATGAGCTTTTGATCGAGGTAAGCGCTATTTATTGAAAGACATTTTCAAATGATGGTTTTTCTCGTTGTAGCCGCTCTTCTTATTCATTGGGGTTTATTGGGTATTACTGCGGGTGCACATCGTTTGTGGTCACACAAAGCATACAAAGCAAAATGGCCCCTGAAATTGATACTCACATTTTTCAATACAATTGCCCATCAGAATGGTATATGGGTGTGGGTCCATGATCACAGAGTTCATCACAAATTCCAAGACAGCCATGCTGATCCACATAATGCTGGCCGTGGATTGTTCTTCTCTCACTTTGGTTGGTTGATGGTCCAAGAAAGACCGGAAGTTGATGAAAAACGTCGAACCATCGATATGAGCGATTGTATGGCCGATCCATTTGTTATGATCCAAAAGAAGTAATCAATTTTTCTCTTATGGATTGACGCAAACAAATTATTATATATTTTATTTCCGTTTTTTTTCTTTCTTTTTTGCTATATTCAGATACTATTGGCCAATAATGATTTTAATTTCAATTGTTCTTCCCACTTGGATTTTATGCCATTATTTCGGTGAAACTTTATCTGCCGCATGGCACGTCGGATTTGTCTTCAGACATTTGTATACATTGCATGCAACATTTTTGATTAACAGCTTTGCCCATCACTCTGGAATGAAACGTAAGCATAGTATTGTTTTCCAAACAAATACATACATATTGTTGATAATGCAGCGAGTGCAAATGAATAATTAACATGTATTTTTTTTCGGTATTGGATCAAAATTGGCATTGGTTCATGACGCTCAGCATATGACAAGTGAGTATTGAGAATACCTTTTAAAAAAAAAAAAAAAAAAAAAACAAAACAAAAACTTTATGGCATGTCGTTGACACGATAATTCAACTAATCATTATGGTTCTAATTTATAGAAACATTCGACCAACAGATCATCCACTATTGGGTGTTTTAACTGGAGGTGAAGGTTGGCACAATTATCATCACGTTTTTCCATGGGACTACAAAACCGCTGAACTTGGAAACTACCGATTCAATATCACAACCGCATTCATTGATTTCTTTGCTAAAATTGGTAAGAACCACATTCACACATTGACATACGCTTATTTGGCGGTCAAAGAAATGTCATTTAATTGTGTCATTGCCAACAAACAGGTTGGGCATACGATTTAAAATCAGTATCTGATGAGGTGGTTTTGAAACGGATGGCTCGTAGTGGTGACGGATGCACTAAATATTCCAAAGCAAATCCAGACGATTTACAGGCAGGAGCCACCGATAATCAAGATGATTCAGCCCACGAGAACTTGATTTGGGGATGGGACGATGCTGATTTTAAAGAAGATGAAAAACAATGCGCTACCATATTGAATAAGGTTGAATAGATTTTACACGAAGAATTTTTAGATTGAAGCCGAAGGCTATTTATTCAAATTGTTTAAATTAAATACATTGAATGATATTGAGATAATATAATACATATACAGGTCTCCAAATAACCAGAAACACATTGAGGAAGTGCGTTTTTTTTTTTTGAATGTGCTCATAGTTTATTTCCATGATGATCGATTCGCTCCAGTGGTCATTATGAAGGAAATTATCGCATCTAATCATTATCGTATACATTTTGATGAGGTCTTTCAGAGTCATTTTCAATGTCCATGGGTCATATTAATAAAAATTAGTTTCTATCTAAGTATTTGGTCAAAATTTTAAGCGATAGCTATTCATTTAAGAAAAAGTAAAACGGTCACATGATTAAAGTCAAGCAAATGCTGTTTTTTATTTGGAAAAGTGACATTTCACAGATTTTGTCTTCAATTATATTAAAAAAAAAAAAATAGCCATCTTGAATTTAATAGAACGTAGAGCACAGAAGAAGAACTGAAACACACACAATCACATCAATTCAATTGAAAAAGATGAAAGAATGTTTTATTTAATTTTAATCAAACCACAGGGAAAGTGCATTGATCAACCAACAACAGCGCCACGTACAATAACAAGCGAATCTAGCCCCCTTCCTATGAATTTCGAATGGGCCCGATTAAGGTTCCTCGTGTTATTGTACGTGGCGTCGTTGTCAGTTAGTTCCAAATGAATGGAGAAGATGCGATGCACTTGCTCTGTGAATCGAACCGAATTAAAGAATTTATTCAAATAAACACATCTGTTGAGTGTCAAGCGATTGCTGCTTCGCAATATTTAAGCAATTTAAACTAATTTTCGAATCTTTATACAAACGGCTTTATGACCGTTCCGATGATTTTACCTTGACAACATCTTTTACTTGGTAGCAAATAGTAATTGCTATGATTTTTATTAATATGACCCAATGATAGTAGTTACACCAAAGTTCGAATCGCATAATGAATCGATATCACCTTCTGTTCTTGCTGACGCACGCAACAATATTTTTCTTTTTTGCTTTTCAACGAATTTCAGTCACCGATGAATTGCAAAAATTGCTGACTCCTTTCGTTATGCTTTTTGTACATGATGTTTATTATGAAATTCTAAGCCTTCGATAAAATGCTTTTAAAATTTGGATATCAATTCAAAATCGTCTTCATTTTCGTTTTGTCTACGTAAAAGTAAGCATTCAATTGCAAATATATTTGCAGTGAAACAAAAGCGGAAAATTTGTGATTGTATTCTGTGTTTTTAGATTAATTCGCGGAGCATTATTATAAGCAAAAGTGATTCTAAAAAATGGCTCCGACCATGCTGAGTAATTCAATAATTTTGGCTGATGCTATCATTTTGGATGAAAAAGAAAATAGAAAACTGATGAGCACAATTCGAACGGATCATAAACTATCGATTCAGCAATTGAAGACATCGTCAAAAGTAAAGAGATTTCATCTTCCAAAAATTCCAGTGAAAATCACTTTTGATTCTTTTTCGGTAAATTTGTTTCTTTAGCAATCACAATTTTGGATTACACGGAGCGAAATCGTATGGAGAAATGTGATTATTTTTACTGTACTGCATCTATCAGCGTTCTATGGAATCTATTTAATGATATTCGGCCGAGCGAAAGTTCTTTCATTTATTTTGTGTGAGTGTTCGAGTGTAACGAAAAAAGAAACTGAAACAAAAAGAAGATGAAATTCGAATCTATGATAATAAAATAAAAACATTGACCTTGTGCAAAAACATTATTTATTTAGCTTACAGCTATGCCATACTTGGCGGTATGGGAATAACAGCCGGAGCTCATCGTTTGTGGTCCCATAAATCGTATAAAGCAACGTGGCAATTGAAATTAATTTTGACCATTGGAAATTTGATTGCATTTCAAAATTCAATCTATGAATGGGTTCGAGATCATCGACTACATCACAAATTCACTGACACCGATGCTGATCCACACAATTCGAGTCGTGGATTTTTTTTCTCTCACATGGGCTGGTTATTGGTGCGAAAGCATCCAGAAATTCAACGCAAAGGCAAATTAATTGATATGAGCGATTTGGAATGTGATCCGTTTGTGATGTTCCAAAAGAAGTATGTGCCTGTGTTTATTGAAAAATAAAAAAAAATCGAAAGCAATCGAAGCCATTAAAATCACTAATCATTCATTGAATGGCATTTATTTTGGTCAGGTATTATGGATATTTAATGCCAACATTCTGCTTTATCATACCAACATTGATACCATGGTGGCTTTTGAATGAAACACTTTGGAATTCATGGTTTGTTGCGACCGCTTTTCGATATGTATTTTCATTGCATGCTACTTGGCTGGTAAATAGTGCTGCCCATATATATGGAATGAGACGTAAGCATATAATTCATTTTATACAATTTACTTAATTATTATTGTCTACATTATTGAATTAACTATGAAATTATTGAAATAATAAATTCTACATTTCCAATGAACGAAACTTTCATTTACGTTTTTTTTTTTTTTTATTGTCAATGAAAAATAAATTGACCCGTGAATAGCTTATGACAAGTAAGTGGAACGATGTGTATTTTTTGAAGGAGTTTTAAACATTTGAATGACATATATTTTAATGGTTATTTTGGATTATAGAACAATTGCACCGGCTGAGAACAGATTTGTAGCGATCTTTGCATTTGGTGAAGGTTTTCACAATTATCATCATGTATTTCCATGGGATTACAAGACATCCGAATTTGGATTTTATTCACTAAACCTTACCAAAGCATTTATTGATTTCTTCGCAAAAATTGGTAAATATTTTTATTTAAATTAAATGTTCGAAAAGCAAACAAGGGATTCAAATGTTGCAGGTTGGGCTTACGATCTCAAAACCGTTTCCGAAGAGACGATTCTTAAGCGAGCCGCACGAACAGGCGATGGATCGAGAGGCAAACTTTCAATTGAGTCCGAAAACCATACAAATGTACAAGATGAGGAATTAATTTGGGGCTGGGATGACAAAGACATGGATCTTGATGATAGGAAAAATGCTCTTATTCTGAATTGATCCTGATATGTAGTAAAATCGATTTTATGTTTGTCTTTAGATTAGTTTAGCACTGTCACTCTCCAGTTCTCGCCAATTGCAATGCTTTTTAAAGTTACCCTTTATTCTTACATTCGTATTTTTTTATGAATTTTTGTTGGATATCTTCAAAATGCCGACACTATAATAAATAGTAATTTCTTTGATCATAATGTCTAGAATAAATTGTCACATTATTTCATAGCTTTGTCCGGTGTATTTTTTCTTTTTCACGCATTTCAAAATGTTTAATCTTTGCTTATATTCGAATATATGCGTATCAACGTTGAAGTTTTAACATGCACAAGCAAATATTCACTTCCATCAGTTTGGATTTGATTTTTTGCTTGTTTTTTATTCAAATTTTAGTCATCGGTCAATGGCGAAAAATGCTGACTTCTTTAAAAATGTATTTTTCATTCTTGACGGAATGTTAACTATGAAATTGTAAGCCTTCAATCGAATGCTTTTAATAATTGGATATCAATTTGAAGTTGTTTTCACTTTCGTTTTGTTCACGCACAAGTAAGCATTCAAAATATATTCAAAACGAAACAAAAGTTATAAATTGTGATCATAATCTGTGTTCTTAGAATAATTTGTGGAAAAATATTTTCAGTGAAAAGCGATTCTGAATAAGAATGACTCCGACCACATTAAGTAATTTAATGATTTCGGCATTGATTGAAAATAATTAAACGGATCATAAACTATCAATTTAGCCTTCGAACGCTTCAATAAAAGTAAAAAGATTTC
>GL501517.1:6889926-6905577 GCA_000149185.1 Mayetiola destructor
AGCAATCACAATTTTGGATTACGCGGAGCAAAATCGTATGAAAAAATGTGTTTATTTTCATTATGCTACAGTAAACAGCGTTCTATGGACTCTATTTGATGATAGCCGGTGAAGCGAGAATTCTTTCATTTATTTTATGTGAGTGTTCAAGTGAAACGAAATGGACGAAAATAAGACAAATTTGAAGAAAAAAAATATTAAATACTTACCTTGCTGAAAAAAAAAGATTTCTCCAGCTTACAGCTATGGCATATTTGGTGGTATGGGAATAATAGCCGGAGCTCATCGTTTGTGGTCCCATAAATCGTATAAAACAACGTGGCAATTGTAATTAATCTTGATAATTACAAATTTAATTTGATTTCAAGATTCAATTTACGAAATATATGGGTTCGAAATCTTCGTCTTCACCACAAATTCACCGACACACATAATCCAAGTTGCGGTATATTTTTCTCTCACATGGGCTGGTTATTGGTGCGAAAGCATCTAGAAACTCGACGCAAAGGCAAATTAATTGATATGAGCGATTTGGAATGTGATCCGTTTGTAATGTTCCAAAAGAAGTATGTGCCTGTGTTTAATGAAAAATTAAAAACGAAAGCAATCGAAGCCATTGAAATCACTAATCATTAATTGAAAGACATTTATTCTGGTCAGGTATTATGGATATTTAATGCCAATATTCTGCTTTATCATACCAAACAATTGATATCGTGGTGGCTTTTGAATGAAACACTTTGGAATTCACGGTTTGTTGCGACTGCTTTTTGATATACGGTCACATTGCATGAAACCTTTTTTGTAAATAGTGTTGCCCATAGGTATGGAATGAGACGTAAGTTCTTTTCACTTCTTTTCTCAATTAACCAAACAAAAAAATCGAATTGATTACTTTAACACTATTTGCAATAAACGATTTTTGTTTGATTTCCTTTTGCTGTTAGTCAAAATTGACCATTGAATAGCTTATGATAAGTGAATATAAATTTTTTGTGCCATGTAGAAAATCACAGGAGTGAATGGATATTTAACGGCTATAATGAATTTTAGGACTATTGCACCGGCTGAAAATATATTTGTATCGATAATTTCATTTGGTGAAGGTTTTCACAATTATCATCTTCAAAAAGTAGTTAACGGTTTATAAGTGACTGAAATAAAATTGTTGCAGGTTGGGCATATGATCTCAAAACCGTAAAACCGTAAAGATATAAGAGAATATGTATGGCGAGGAATTAATTTGGGGCTGGGATGACAAAGACATAAGCCTTCATGATACGAAAAAAAAAACTAATTTCGAATAGAGTCGCGACTTTCAGTGGATTTTAATTTGTCTTTCGTTTAATTGACATATAATTGAATGTTTATGAATTACCTCTCCAGTTCTTAACAGTTATATCATTATTATTATTTTTATGTTATTTTGTATTTTTTGTTTTGTTGATATTTTCAAAACGCTGACACTTCAATAAATAAATAAAATTGAAAACATATACCAAATAAACAAAAAACATTTTGTCATTTTAAAACACATAAAACAACTTGTTTGGCATTACTTTTGATTTTTTTGCATATATTGCGCATTGAATATGCGTACACGTGTGTGACATTCAATGATTCAAGTCGAAACATACGAGAATAAAAAATAAAATATAATAATTAAATCAGGCTGATCGTCTGTAACCGGGATTATAGTATAAATGTTTAATCGATTCAGGACTGAATGCCGTCTGCTTTGCAACAAATGCGAGTGCGGACATAAGCGCTGCATGGTTAATAAGACCCGAAAATATTGTTGCGAATTTTATTGCTGGTAAAATGAACGGCAATATTGTTCCCATAAGAATGGCTGGCATTATGACAGCTGGTACACCCAATTGCATTAGATAATCACCGGGACGATTTTTAGCCCGTCCAGTTGTCGGTTCCAGCCAGGTATTTGCTAACGATCAAAAGAAAAAAAACAACAAAATTTCCATTTCAATAGCATCGCATAAATGAAAAATAATGAAAGTTTTCATTTTTTTTTCTTTTTTAATTTTAATTTAAAACAAAAATTCTTACCACGTTTCAATGTCAAATTGATAGCATTCATTTCGTTGGGTACCACTTTGACCACCATGCCTGGAATGAAATGTAACTTTATTTCGCGATCATGAAAAAATCGTTGAAAACTCTTCAACAATCGTTCATTCAAATCAATTTCGGTCATTTGAAGATAAAATGTATCGATGGTTTCATCATGTACGGAATCGTTTGGACTAATTGATAACAATTGATCGAGAAAATCGACCGTTAAATTGCCACTGTTGACATAATGTGGTGTTCGTTCCATTCGTTGCAAAATGAATATTTTCATGCATTTCAAAATGTTTAATCGTTGCATACATTTGAATATGCGCATCGGTATCGAGGTTTTGACATATGCAAGCAAATTTTCATCGGTTTGGCTTGTGGTTTCATGTTGCTGCGATGATGATGATGTTGATCGTTCATTAACGCTGTCATCAATTCTTTCAATGATATGATTTTGATTTGGCGCTACAATATCATCATATGAATTGGAATTGATATGATTACCCATAATGGGCATGACAAATGAACAGACAATAATCACATTAATAATTGTTAATTTCATGTTCGCAGCCTCTTCTTTTAAATAATATTGCTATCGACTTGAATGGAATGAAAAACGAAAATTAATTTAAAAAAAAATAATTCCAATTGACTGTTTTTATCACCGAAAAACTTCTTCGTTGGTCATCAACTTTCGTATTGTTTTTGTTTCGCGCACAGTTTTCGTAATGCACAATTTGTTTCGATTCTAGTAAACAATGTTTGGATCAACAGTCGTCCGATATGATTTATATAGACAAATTGCTTTGAACGGGATCCCGATTAATGTGTTATCTTCGTTGTAGCGAATGATCGACTAATGAAAAAAATAATTTCGAACAATGTTTTCTTTCAGTATTATATGCCATTTGATGCTGGCGATGCCATCGATGCTTCTTTTCAAATGATTTTCTTCTCTTTTAAATTCAATGTTGTGAGATCGTTCGCATTGTATGTGAATTCAAATTGCATATTTATACAATGGAGCATGCCGTTTGCATGGATAGTGAATAGAATGAAAGATCCAACAACACATACCAGAGTTGCAAAAGACATACCTTTATTCAGATCAAGAGATCCCAAAGTGTATAACATTGTGAACAGAGAATACTGAACAACATTCATACATTGCACACAATGTGCAACATTTCGATTCAAAATCGGCTGACATCGGCTAACGTATAATGTATTAAGATTTTTATCTGTGTACCAGAAATCATCAACTCATCGAAAATTCTTTTTTCTTTACTAATTCCGACGATCCTACATATAATGTGTAGATGTGAATGAATAAGAATCATAAACTATGTAATAATTGATGATTCTGACGCGCACATCGCTGCTTCTAAACGCCACAAATTTCCTTTTTCTATTTTTTTTTTTGCTTCAATTCATGAATGAGATCGTCACAGAATGCTTCGATAAATCTTCAGCCATGATGTTGATACATTCATTCTTCTGATGCAACTGGTTCGATTCTTTTGATGAAGACAATCCCGAATACATGACCGAAACCATTTACTCTTCAAGACTTGAATGCATTGCAGTTTCCAGTTCTGATTACGGGAATATACACATATATATTCACAAAGAAATACCAACAATCAATAAATACTGGAGGAGATGTTCTAAATATCGGTCAAATTCAATAACTTGTTTTTCAAATGTCGTATATTTATGCCGCGAAAAAAAACAACAACAACATTATATTAACAGACGATAAACTGTTCTTGAATAATAGCAATTAACTATTTATAACATTTCCGAAACCCGAACGGCACCGGTCTGTGCAAAAAAAAAAAAAGAAAAAAAGACGTTCCATCAAACCTAGAAAAACTCTCAAATGTGCCGATTACCGAGAATGAAGAGAAAAATTAAAACTTTCGACGCGAAAAAAAACTGCAACGAACGGAACTAAATCATAAATGATGGGATCAAAAGTAGATCGACGGCTATTCGATGTTTATTGCGGAGTCACAGCCAAAACCACAACACAACATTAAATTAACGCTGATTTTCCTTTTTTTTTTCATGCACTTTTCATTCAATTTTCTCATTTTTATTTCAATTTGGAATTCGAATTCGAAATCTGAAATCATTAAGCACGTAGCGAAATTGGCTTAAAAATAGATAAACTGTTCCTTAATTTATTCAAATGTAACTCGTAACTACTAAATGGTGCATAAATCACCAAATGATGCATGAATGATTGAAGCGTCGATCACATGCTCTAATTTCATTAATATTCTCATAATGAAACCAGACAGAACAGTTCGTTGGGTTTTATTATTATTGCGAATTTTCATGATTATCTCAGATCTTCTCTTTCATTTGTAAATGATTTGCTCGAATGAATCTCATAGAAATCGTTTGAGTCGAATAAAAGCGACAAAAAGCCACAGGCCAATCAAAAATCAATCGTTTACAATACACAAAACGAACAACGACAAAAACTATTCGGCGATAAAAGAATTCATTTTGTTTTTTTTTTTTGTCTAAAGAAAAATAATATTTCTGATGGATTTTGTGGTGAACATTTTGTGCAATAAGGGTCATCATGATCATAAGATGATGTTAATCGTTTTTTTTTTCTACCGCTCGATTGAAACCAGGTTTGGGAAAGCTGACGATTAGAATGCTGGCTATCATTATAACAATAGTAAAACGAATCGAGTAAATCATCATCATCAAAGGTATCAAGCGCTTACACGAATCTGGATCAGAAACGTGCGGCAATCATTTTTGTCCGTTGCTTTTATTTTATTTAATAATAATATAATCATAAAATTGTATTATGATGATTTGATTTCCAGTTAATACAATATGTTCGATATTTTTTTATTGAATTGTTGCTCTAATTGCCAATTAATTACTCACACTGATCTTCCAAAATCGAACCGCAAACGTTGAAGATGCGAAACAAGCAACAAAACGCAAATAAAGAATTCTAACAATCACTCATTTACTTGGAGGGCTTTTTAATCTGATCGTATTTGAAACAGAGTGCGTTGAACATTTTTTCTATGGCAACAGCTGTATGCTGAATACAATGCATTAGAATTCGTTTCGAATGTACGTTCAAGAGAATATTTCTCCGTTCAATTCGAAGTAGAATTGTAGGTGACAGTGCATCGAATAAGGAAATACAATAAAAGTGAATCGAACATTGTTGAAATATAGTATCGGCATGGAGTGCACAAAGGGGTCAGTGCATTTGTTCCGCTCTCATTCATTCCTCGGAATCGATGACACTTTTCTTCCCGTTTGTCCCTAGAACGAATAGCATGGATTGAATAAGATAATTTTCAGTATCAATCAACCCTAGAATGAATTTGGCTTTTTTCTTTCAATTCTTCTTATAATCTCTGGAAACCCTGGATTGAATGCGAGAGCCAACGCTCGTTCAAATTTCATGAAAAATATTTTTTTCGATTTTTCGATTTCTTAAGCGTGGGACCATAGTTTTTTTTTGTTTTTGTTCTTTTTTTTTTGAAACTAAAACTTAATTCAATTGTATGTTATTCCGGAGATTCATGTCGAAAAGATGTTTAAGGAGAATCGCAATGGAAAACAATCTGTTTAATTTGCTGGTGTTTGTGTATGATGTGTAATTATTTATGGTGTATAGTGCATAATTTATTTATTGCATATCATGCGATGCGTGCATAATATTTCAACGTTCTAGATTATTAATCATCATGTTCTATTGCGCTAAAAAAAAAAATAATAAATAATTGACGATGCATCGGAAAGAGGAGAAATTCGAAGATGATGGAGAAATAAAGAAGAGCTTTGTATCGTTCCCATTTCGATCGGCCGCAGATTCGTATCAGTTATGCGGAGAGAAGAAAAAGAAGAAGAAAAATAAAAATAAAAAATGAAATTACACTAGAGATATAATAATGTGTCATACACATATTTATATATATATATAGCATGCCACGAAAATGATTATAAATGAACTTTTTGAATTTCGAATCGCACCTGACAATCGATAAATGTATCACCAATTGTCGCTATAGCCGAGCTCATTAGAAATTGAAAAACATCGATCGACGGTGACATTAAACGGTAAAAAACAATAACAAAACAGAAACGTTTTTTTTTTTGCCTGCATAAAATATTTGAAATCGATCAATTGAAAAATATGTTGTGCGCACCAATGAAATTCTAATTGAGCAGCTCTATTTGATTATTATTATTGTCAGCGATGAATTTAACTTTTTCGCTCGAGATTGAAAATCGAAAGCAATTGTTTCACGTAATTTAAAGACAACGCAAGAACGACGATGCGTAAAAACTCAATAGAAAATGACAATTATAATTATGCAAATGTTGTCACGTTTATTCATCATCTATATTTCTTTGGTCAAGAGCCCCATATTCTTGTGTTTAATAGTTTTAATTTAGATTTCTGACTATTTCTTTTTTATTTTTCTATTTTTGAAGCCGTTGATGGGCCAAAACATTTCAGTGAAATGTTTTGTGTGATGTCATTTAGATTTTTAATTTTAATATGCACGCAGCAACACACACACACACTTGACTTCATTTTTGAATATGGACTCGTGCCGTAGACAAATTAGTTGAACCATTGTTTGGTTTATGTTGTGTTGTTGTTGTTGTTGTTGTTGTTGCTGTTTAATTTTTGGTTCGATTTCTTGGCTTTCCATTGATGTGTCGTGATTCAATTAAATTGTCCAATGATTCATTTACAAGTCATATTTGGTTTTGAGAATGAAAATTGATTCTTCGGTGGGTGATCCAAGTGCGTTCAATAAAATGGGTGTCATTTTTTGAAATTGGTATCATTCGATTTCGTTCGGTCGTACGATAGCAACTTTTTTGTGTGTGCGATTCATTTCGGTTTTATTGATCGTTACCAACTTATTGTTATCAATAGTTTCAAATACCAGTAGCAATGGATAAATTGTTGTTTATTTTTGTTATCTTGGCTGTGGCTAATTTTGCATTATGTCAAAATACATCAGAATCAAATCCATCAAATTCATCGGATTTGAATGAAGGTTTGTTAACTCATTCGTATGTGGTAGATAAGAACATTGATGATAAAAAATCAAGTGCTGTGAATCATTTCCACGTGCTGATTTGATTGATAACAGTGATTTCAATGCGAGTTTGGTTTTTTCTTTCATTTATTTCAACCTTTAAAGCCCGTACATTTGGTCATCATTTGTTTAAACGACTCAGTTTTGCCATAATTCCAACTGCATTCGTTGTCGGTGTTATCATGACATTGTTGGCTGCATTGACCGTTGTTTCAATTAAAGGACTTGGTGTCGGGGTAATTAAATGAAAAAAAAAAAAAAATTCTTTCAAAATCATATTATAATTGAATGACGTTTGTTTTGTACGCAGATTGTTCTATTGGTGATTGCATTAGGTCAAATTTTGGGCCGTTCATTCCAAACACCACCACCAGCTCAATTATATAATCCAGCACCAGTTCCATATGTATCTTATCCGAGACCAGCTGAAACGGTTCCCGTTTGGTTGGAAAAAGATTGGTGAATGGATGGGATATTCAATAATAATTCAATATTAATCAATTAATCAATCATTTATTTATTAAAACGCATAAATTTCGGTGATTGATGTGTGTGGTCTTAAGATACTTCCTATACTCTCATAATAAGGCATATTTATTTGATTTATTTATTGTTCATATGATTTATTGGATACAATGTAAATATAAGGAAGAATGAAACACAACAAAAGTTTTTCATTCCAAAAATGGCAGAAAAAAATATGTCCGAATCATTTCAACAATACACCACCATATGACCAGAGTCATAATCAATATTCCACAGTCGACATAAAAACATAAAATAAATGAATATCAAACGAACGGTTCATTTGCTCCTGATTCCAAATTCTGAACCGATGATCCAATGTTGAGAAGAAGAAAGAGAAAAATTGCATGGAATTGAAGTTGGATAATAATTACAGAATAATCGTTTTGATATGAATTTCCATTTATGAGCAATACAATCATTTGTGTGACATGGTTTAGTTCGCATTGATACGTGTAAGTATAGCCTATATTTGTGTTGTTTGAACGGAAAAAATAAAAAAAAAATAATAAAATAATCATAATTATTTAACAGAAGATCGCGCACATCCGATGATTGCTCGAAGGTTAATCAAACGCAGTAAGTTAAATGATTTCGACTAATGCCAATCCATACATTTAATTGTGCGACATACCACCGACCTGTACGTGGTTTTCATCTTTATCTTGCTTCTGTTTCGTCGAAATGGAACAAAACAAAAACAATGATAAATTTTACAATTTAGAATTCATCTTTTATCTAATTATAGCCCAAATCTTGATCGAATCGCACTTTCTATTTTATTAATAGCTACTTAATGCTGGCGAAGTAGCCCGGAATCAGTAATGAGAATTATAATTCAATTTGATTGTATATTATGTGCGTACATTGTTAAATGTTGTTCAAACGCAAATTTATTTTTAGTTTTATTTTTTCAATAAAATGTGATGCGACTGAATATCATGGCTAATCAGAATAATATTTTTGCATTATTGATCATGATCATTGATTACCAATGCTGTACAGTAACCCAATTCATTTGATTAAACAAAACTCACCGTAACATCATGATCATCATTTTCATCATCATCATCATCATCATCATCATCGATCTTGCATGCAATTTACAAACTTTTCAATTACCGATTAAGTTAGCTCTATATTTTTCTGCATAATTGGACTATGGGATATTGTTTTCTCGGTTAAAAGGTAAATTAAGATAGATACGTGTGTTAAACATTTTTACGTTGCTTTCCATTGAATTTATACAATATACACCACGAAAAAATGAACAAAAGCGAAGAAAAAAAAACCAACAGAACAAAAATCAGAATTCACGATGTCGATGTAAATCAATTCGCCGTTATGAAAGTAATGAACACCTGTTGCATACAAATGAACTGAATAATGTGCATCACGATGAAAATTGAATAAAATTATTTGTTAATCCATTCATAAATGGAACATTCAGCATTTTAATGGCATTCGGTTTGACGTGTGCATTTAAAAACGTCTTTTCGGGCGGACGAAAATAATGTGTAAAAAACGTTTTAAAATAAAGCGATTCCATTAAATTGATACATTTTTCTCACTTGAAAGTCGGAAGCGAAAAATAAGTCAACAAAATTCGAAGGAAAAAACAAGAAAAAATGTTTAATTGATATAAATAGACACACTTTAGTAGACATCATAAATACTGGCATAATACAAAACCCCTCCAAAAATATGGAAACCGAGTACTGGCCAGCAAACAGCGCTGAAAATGGTTATTCATTTATTTAGAATAAAACACAGAATTCTATATATGAATTCGAATCGAATATGTAACGATAACGATTATGCATTGCAATCGCTCATCGGTTTGCTGTTTATTAACTTCATTTTTTTTCATCAGTTCGATTTCTTGTTTTCCTTCAAGCATTGTGTGTGTAGTAATAATAAATGTTAGATAAAGACAGTGGTATTGAGACGCGCGCAAACGTTACCGTTGCGGATCATACTACAATCGTGTGTATTATTTTGTATAATATACAAAAAAAAAAAAAGAAACAATTATGCCGACTGGTTCTAGCAACCAAAAGATTCGCATGCTGATGTTACATTGGATGCGTTTGCATTGGTACATATCCATCTAATGGTTAGGTTTCTTTCGGTGTGCTCTTTATGTGTTCACCATCGTCGATGGTCAAGAATTGCAAATCAACTTAATATATTGTTGGATAAATAAATGATTTCCATCATTTTGTGCATAGATATCAAAGAGGAAACATTAGCGCATCCAACAGCGTAATTGAATATCTATATATTTCGGAAAAAAGAATAACCAAACACAAACAGACGAGGAATCGAATCGATTGCATCTTTTTTGGTTGGTTTGGTTGCAATCCTTGTGTATTAATCGATTGTTCTGTGTAGTTTTATTCGCGCAGATTTGTTTATAGTGTAATATATCTGGGTAGTGCTGATCGCGACATGATCTAAGCCTAAAATTACATAAAAAATATAACTCAAATATTTTATCGAATTTAAAATCGCGTTTGATTGAATCGTTTTTTTTTTTTTTGAAATTGGAAACATAAACAAAATATTGGAAAAAGGGAAAGAAAATACAAAATTCAAAATGCAAATGATTCCCAACAAAAGAGTGGCCTTTCTTTTATATTTTATTATAAATATTGCGAATTTCATCGATTGCCTACCCGAAGATCAATTTGAGGCAATCACATTTGCAAATAATGATCAAATGGTTAATATTGCCCAAAATGCAAGCGATCCATCAGCTCAAGCCGTTCAATCATCAATTAATAATCAAAAAATTACGGAAACGAATGCAACAGGCCGATCAAAGCAATTCCGAGCATCGGCATTCCGTGGTAATCAACCGAATTTCCGGAGCTCATATGTTGGCAGTAAATCAGGTCGTCGTGCGACCGCAGCCAGTGATGACGTTACAAAAAGTGTCGAAGTCATCAAAGTCACAACAGAACAAACGCCATTGATCAAAAGCAAACGAAAATTTAACGATGATTTCAGTGAAGAAATCAAATATAATGTTGGACCCGGCGTTAATATCGGCGTAGAAAAAGAAAAAGAATTGGTCAGTGTGTATTTAGATGAAGATTGTCTTAAAGATGTTTTTACAGGTATGAACAATATGAATCGATTAATATTTTCAATTCGTTACGAAGTTTGTTTTTTTGTTTTCATCTTTTTTAATTGATTGCTTCTAATTTATTTTTGTATTTTGTTTGTTTCTTCTTTTTCTTTTTTTTTTTGGGTATATTCAAAGGTCGCGGCAAAAAACAAGATTTGATAACAAAAATTTTGCCACTTTTTATTCTTCCATTTTTAATTCAATCGGCTGTTATTCCATTTTTGGTGTCAACGCTGAAATTGCTGCTGATCAAATCGATTGTTGTTGGAAAAATAGCCATTTTCTTATTACTTTTATCAGCATTTAAAAATCAGGGGAAATATGGTGGTTATGATGCTGGACCGCAATTCTATCCAGATGTTCCAAATCGTCGTTCGGAGGCCCATCTAACCGGATATCGGGTCGAAGGAAAGCCAGCCACATGGATACAATGAATTTTGCATTTTTCTTTTGTTGCATTTAATTCAGCTGTTAAGGTTTAAAAATAATAAATATACGGAATTTTGTCGAACCTTTGCCATTATTCTTCGATTTTGTTTTGTTCGTTTTGGAAATTTTTTTATCATTGATGTGGATAGTAATTTGAATGATATTTCTATTGCGAAACATTCCAAAATTTGAGAATTGTAAAGCAAATTACCAGAGTAATCATTGGTTTGGGTGAACATTGGTTTGATCACTTTCAACGATGAAATTGAGTTAATGAACCATTTTTTGATTTTCACACAATTCGGCTATAGACTTATAGTTTTCATTTATTTTTTATTGAAGCAGATGACCAAAAAATAATTCATAAAATTCTCGTTTCAATATTTTATTTTTTATCTATTAACTATTTATGATTAATAAATTATAATTTAACTTAAAAACAAAACTGGCCTTTTCGAAATAAATCATTTGAAATATCAAAACGCGATTCATACCAATCATCATATTCATTTACAAATAACAAGAAAATATTAAATGATTGTGAAAACTGAATAAATATGAACTCAACTTGTTTGCGTGTGTGTGTGTGTGTGTGTGTGTGTGTGTGTCTGTGTGTTTTTTCTTTCGTCATTTTTGGTGTCACTGTTACGTAGCAGAACTGATTTTATGAATGAACGTATGAATAAATAAATAAACTAGTAACAAGAATGATATTCTACATATTCATGGCAAATGTCACAAGTGACACTGCAACACCATTCAAATCTACAATTACAACGAACTGAACGACGAATCAATTCGCGTCGTACACGATGTCCGCAGGCCCGGCATAAATGACGACATGATCGGCGCTCTTGTCGACTGACGTCACCATTTTGATTACGAGAACATTCACGACCAAGTGTTCCTTGCCAACCCACAGTTGCATCCACTTGACAATAGTTTGGGGAGTCTGTTCCAAAAAAAAAAAAAATTAAAATTTTGTCATTATTTTCCGAGTCGCTCAAATGGTAATAATTGAAATGTCATGATTTTTCCCATACCGTAAGTAAACACCAATGAATCTTCTGGTGCCTTCAAATCGATTCGTCCATTGTTATCATACGAAAGCATCGCACTTCGATCGTACATTTTTCGAATTTCACTGGCAATGATTGAAAAATTGGCAGCTGTCAATGGGCACGTTTTACCAGCACATAAATTAAATAGATCATTGCAGCCGCAATTTTTTCGCATCACTTCACGCACCGCCTGCAATTAGAGAGAAAAACAAAAATCGTAAATTGAATGGAAATGTATGAATAAATAAATCAATAATCGTTAGTAACGAAAAAAAAAAAAATTAGTGTACTTACAATCCAGGCTGCTCTTTCGTTGTGTCCTTTTGCATAGGCTAAAATGTCCAAACGTGTTTGTTGATGCAACTGTAAAAAGCCATTGATAAGTTTAGCATTGAATTGAGTGGAGTCTGTGCATTTGATCATTTCTTTTTCCGCATTTCTGGGTTGACGATTCGATATGAATTCAGGTTCTTCGGTGACATTTTTGGAACACTTTATAATAACAAAATAAAATGATGCAGCAAATGTTAATGTCTGTACAAAAGCCGCTTCACGATCTAATTTATTGGTTGTTCGTTTATTTATGAAATCTTTGCGTGGACAATTCCATCGATCCCATTGAAATTGTTGCTGACATGTTTCGAAAGCGAGCCCTGAACTTTTTGCTAATCCATCGCCAAGAATTGTTTGGATTACCTGCGGATTAGGATATTTTAATGATCAGCAATTATTACATAATAGGATTTATTTTGTTTTCTTTCTTCTAACACTTTCTTCACTTACCACATCGTCCGAATTGTCATCGAATGAAATATCATTGGTTTCAATTCGAATTGTACATAGAACGCTCGTTACGAGGATTAGCGTAAGGATTAACGAGATTAATTTGAACATTTTTGTTTAACACTTGGCCGAAAAAAAGGAAAAATATTCGAAACTTAATCTTTTTTTTTCTTTAAAGGATTAATTTGTTTCCAGAAAGAGAATCTGAGATGTTAACAAGATGAAGGATGTTTGAGTACTGATGATTTTGTTTGGGCGTGAATTCAAATTTAAATTGGATTAGGAAAGCTTAAAATTATTTTCACCTTTTGCTAATCCCTCTATAGATTCCCATTAAGTTTGGTATTCTCGAAATATGTCAATTTTGAAAAGTCATAAACCTGAATAAACCCATATGTTTACCGTTGAAAGAGTACATACATTTTATTGCGGTAATATCTCTTCATGCATCCTGTTCTATGGTCAGACAGGGTGTAATGAATGAAAAAGGTAACACTTAAATTGCACTGTACACTGTACACTGTACACAATGTGCCAAAATGTGGGGGAAAATCCAAGAGCTCGTATAAAGCTAATGAGAAAAAAAATAAAAAAAAACAAAAAACAAAAGAAAATATAACTGAAAACAACTTCCCACTTTTGAGAGTTGAATGTAAACTGATTTTGTTGCCGTCATATCAATGGTGTTATTTTGCTTAAATAAACACAAACCATTCTCAGTGAATGAGAGCCTGAATGAAATGTTATATTGAACCGGCCATAGGTGAATATGGAACATAGAAACGTCTCATCACAAACACTTGGAAGTTGCAACGAATTCGATGAAAACAAAGATGAAAGAGAAAAGAAAACATAATATAAGGCACCGAGTCATAAATTCATTCACCAAAACAAAAAATTCATTTTTGTTTTTGGCAATGCATTAATGAAAGTAAATTTGCAACATGAACAATGAACAAAAGTTGGTTTGATCAATGTTCAGACTCAGACAACCGAAATTGAATGTGTCGCCTGAATTCTAATGTCTGGCTTCCTGTCCATTGGTTTTTTCCCATCATTTATTACACAGAAAATATCATGTTATGATTCATTTTATACATTGAATATACTGCACGACGCGAATGGAAGAAATTTAACTGAAATATTTTGAAATTGAAGAGTTTGCAGAGGAAAATATTATGAACGATATCTGGTCCAAGATAAAGAACCAGTCTTATCGCTGTTTTCATACACGATCTTAAGTTATGAGCGTCTGAGTGATGACACACTCGCATACGAAATTTTACAGTCATAAAAATGGAAAGTTGATTCATTCCGTATGAATATATATATATTGACATATCCGGTAGTAAGTTCTTTTCATGACCAACAACGAGCAATGATCAATGCATATCAAACGTACTTCTGGTGATTTTATCCCTTTTGTTCCGATGAATACCGAATAGTATCACTGAGCATTCCTAGCCTGTGATAAACGAAAAAACAAGCAGGTGCTAATCGTTTAAAAATTATTTAGTTTCATACATATTCATTTCAACAAGGGTTTTTGCTGTCATATTAAGTTTTAAGAACGAATTGGTTATTTATTATCCCAATGGACATATTAACTGATTTTGTGAAATTACTTCGTGTTAACACAAATTGTGCGCATTCAATTTTCTATCTTCTGATAATGAATAATCAGTATCAATAATTTTTTTTTTTTTACTTTTCGATTGTTCAATTGAATTCATCTTATCTAGTGTATGGAATTTGATTATTTTTTCCCCTCTGTCCTCCTCTTATTGATATTGTCAGCAAATGGCAATCCAATATACAGATAAAAGTCTGAATAAGTTAACGATTGGTTTGCCGATCACAAAGAATTTTTCACTTTTTCATTCCAATTTTAATTGTTCTTTGTTCAGCACTTGTTTTTGTTTAGCCCTGGAACCATCACCATATCGAAAATATTGAATTGATTTTTATTTCAATATATTCTATTCAAAAGTGAATCAGTGTTTACTTGGAAAATCATTCAAAAATGAATTACACCGTTTCGAGAATTTTGGGTAAATATTTCATTAAATGAGTTCCATATGTTTGATTCAGGAAAAAAAAAAATAGATTTCTTTTTCCTGAATAATGGTTTATGGTGTAATTTTGAGTGTAGAAATAATTGATGAATTTCGCACCATTTTTTCCGAAAAGGTTGGATCGTTGATCACAAACTCATCACATTTCTGAGCATAAGTTTGTTTGCATTTATCATTGCAACCATTTCTTTAGCTTCTGTGAAAAACTCTTTGACAGAAGAGTTGGATCAATGCAGTAAGTTATAATCCATCAATATTTAATTGATACCTCGAAAAAATGTTAACTGAATAATTTGTTTCTCTCGGATTGGATTAGAAAATCATCTCAGTAGTGCCACACAGGTTCCAAGCCAGAAACCACCAGCAACCGACCAAAAACCACCAGAAACTGACCAAAAACCACCAGCATCTGACCAAAAACCACCAGAAACTGACCAAAAACCACCAGCATCTGACCA
>GL501517.1:6906283-6919665 GCA_000149185.1 Mayetiola destructor
CCACCACCACCTGACCAAAAACAACCATCCCGAATCCGTTGGTTTGGATTTTAAATGAAAAGTTCCACTGATGCCCCAATTTTATAGAGATTACAGTTTTGGTAAAATGAGCTTCTTCGTCTCATTCTGAAATGATTGCCATTGAAATAACAAGCCATGGAATAATTGTTAATCGTGCTCGGAAACGGTCAATAAAAAATCAAGAAAAAAAAAATGAAAATAATAAATTATTATCGTATGTACAATGGCCCTTATCTCAAGCACTTTAAAATATTTTCCTTCAACGGCAATAATGTCGAGCACAACAAAATGTATTTCGTATCAATTTTGTTATTATTTAATGAAAATAATAAAAAGTACTCACGTACCAAAACAATACACAAATCAGTTACTATTATTATTTCCTATTCATTCGTAAATTTCTTTTATTTGAATCACACAATTATTTGAATAAATATTATATGATGAAATCCATTCTGAGATTCACTTTCCAGGTATGCAAGTCATTCAGTCAGTGCAAGTGAAAACTGTTGCGGAATCGTTGACATAGAAAAGTATTTATGGCCTGTAAATGTGTGTGTGTGTGTGTGTTTTTGAGAGAGAAAAATCTGTATGATATAATAATTCATTTAAGATTTGTTGAGGCGCAGAATGTTACTCAATGGCAATAACGATAATTCGATCACCGATTGCTAGAAATGCGTTGGTGCCAACGGAATTATTCAAAATCGAAAATTTAAAATTTAAAAATGTGTGAATTGTGAATCAACATCGCAATCACTTTGCATACGAAAAATTCATTTCAATTTTAACAATAGAAGCTCATAATAAATAGCACAATAAACACTTTCAATTTACAGCCCAATTAGCTGACGACTATATTTTGCATCAACACCCAAAATCATCCAAATCATCAACAATAACATCTTAAACTTTCGATACGATTGAGTAATAATTATTTGGTGTTATTTTGATCTCTAATATTTTATTACAATTGGATGGTACTTCCATCATTGTTCAATATTTCGGCATCAATTTTGGCATCAATTTTGGCATACTAGGAAACGGAATGAAAAAAAGATTTACATGAATGAATTACGTATCCGATGTGCTTAATATCAAATCTATTTTTACGTATAAACAATAAACATGCGTTACTGGGTTAAACAAAAATCAGCGAGACCTTGACTTTCATTTGTTTAACGTAAATTGTATGACTCTCGTACGTTGTTACGTTTTCTTGGATTTTTTTCATTTCATCTTCTTCCTCTTCTTCTTCTTCTTCTTCCTCTTCTTATTCATATTTTCGCTTTCAACTTCTTCGTTTGTTGGCAAACGTCATCTATATCGAAGAAATTATCTTTTCTACCATGCCGATCCGCGAAATACGATCTACGATATAAAGAGAATGGATGATTTGCAATCATCTTCACCTAGAAAGGTTGATATACCCGTCGTTCCGGTGAAATCACATATTCACTGTTTATTTGTATGAATATATTTATGGTTTATATTCATGTATGACAGGACAATCTGAAGTCAATGTCGTACAATTTCTTCTTCTTCTTCTTATTTTTGGTGACTTTTTTTTTCGTAAATATCATTTCTGTTTACATCCGAATGTTAAGAGAACAACGGACTCTTTCATAGCTTTTGCTATTAATAATGCGTTCAAGAGCATCTCAAAGTTTCACTGTGTCAACATTTACGTAAAGTGTATTGTCCGATTGAACTTGTTTACAGAATGTAATTGGAATCATTTTTCATTCTTTTTGTGTTTGTAGGGCGAGGTATGCGAGCATCTTGTCTCATGGCTACTCAACGACGAACGAACGAATTGATGATTAATAAAATAGTTTAATTGTTCAATTGCACCATGACTTAGTTGATATTGAGCCAACAACAACCGATATCGTTCATCACTCACACACACACATACAATGGAAAAACACAAAAATTCGTGTTCGATTCCCGATACATGTGTATGTGTAAAACACCTTGTCATTTGCCACTTGAATTTATTTATTTAATTTTTTTTTCGTTTTCATATTTTTATCAAGCATTTCATAAAATATTCCCTTTAGATAAATAAACAAAATGTTATTAGAAACAACCTATTCCGTTAATATAGTATATGCTCTGAAACTAATATCATTTTATTGGTTCAGTGACACGAGCTATAGCGGGAAAAAGAAACTCTTATCATTTTATTGTTTTCAAGAACCACACAATATTGAATCGTTTCAAGCTTTATCGAAATTTATTAGGGACAATTAAAAAATAAGAATAAAAAATCCGTTAACTTTTTTGTGTTTCGTCTGAATGAAATTGTACAAATATTCGATATGCGAACGTAGTGAACCAATTAATCTAATGCGTGACGGTATGAATCAGAACAAAATTTTTGGTTAAATTACTGTGCAAATATTGTTATCGGTCATATTTTGGCATATTGTAATACGAATTCATTACCATATTTTTTTTTTGTTTTTTTTTTTGTGGTTTTCTAATGGAAGCAAAACAAAAAATTCCTAAACCAAAATTAAAGACGGGCGATGTGCCAAAGTGCCAAAGTGGAACCAATGACAACGATTAAGCATGTTGATATGGAAGGAATAAATGTCAAGGAAGTGCAAGCAAACGACAAAATAAACAATTCCATAATTTATACCAGTTACTGCGTCTGCCGTTATGATGATGATTAACAAACGAAACTGGATAAGCATATTGATACAACACACTATGCTATTTTGGCACATTGTGTACGCAAAACCGTAAATGAGTATTCAATGCGCCCATCAACTCAATTCATCATGCGGCGTGCACCGCCGAATTTTGGAAATTTTGGTTGGTGTTTTTCGACGGTTTATTATTGTTGTAGTTTTGGTTTATTGTGCTCAAGAATTGAATGCTGTAGTTGTATATAAAAGCGATCGCGTACTTGATGGGGATCATTCAGTCGAAATTATCGCACTGTAGCAGATGAATATTGCCGGAAAACCGAAAATATAAAAAAAATAAAAATAAAAATATAGTGCACAATAATTAAATTATTTTTAAAGTTGAAAATCCATCAAAAAAATTCCGTTTCGTTTAAATTTGTTTTCGAAATTTTCAGTTTGAATTTTCCCGCGAGAAAAAAAAAACACAGCCCCAAAACAATGAAGTTCCTTATAGTTTCCGCTTTGCTTATTATAACAGTTTGTAATGCTGTTCCAATTCCATCAATAGATGATAATAGAATTGACACCGATTTGGATGTTATTGATTTATCACAATATGGTTCGGCAATATTTGGTGTTCCCAGTAATAAAACTGGACAGCGTGTAGCTCAATATGATCCGAGACGAGATCAAATGAATCCAGAGGAATTGGGCGAATATTTAGAAGGTGATATGTTAATGATACCTGATTTTGCACGTAACGGTTTGATTGCTACTTCGTCACATTGGCCAGGCGGTGTAATTCCCTTCGAAATAACCGGCTACTTTAGTAAGTTAAATCATTGAGTTTGTTTTGGTGTTTGGAATTTGTCTTGAATGCTAAAATATTAAAATATTCTAAACATTGAACAACAGATGCAATGGAAATGGATCTCATTGAACAAGCAATTAACGAATATCATCGCCGGACATGTGTCCGATGGAGGGCCCGTACCTCTGAAAAAGATTATGTTTCATTCACAAATCAAGCGACTGGTTGTTGGTCAAGTGTTGGCCGAATTGGAGGAAGACAGGTCAGTTTTATCACCATCACATCATATTCATTACATTCAACAAATGCCAATGATTCATGCTAATGAATTAATCGTCATTTTAGAGTGTAAACCTTCAATCGCCGGGCTGTGTAGTAAAAGTTGGAACTGTTATTCATGAGATGATGCATGCGTTGGGTTTCTTTCACGAACAAAACCGATCTGACCGTGATGATTTTGTTTATATTAATTGGAACAATGTTCGATCGGGTAAGAAATGTGTTAAAGTCAAAACCAACAACAACAAAAAAAAAGACCTATTTTAAGAATCAATTAATGAATACATTGTTTGTTTTCTTTTTTGAATTTTGAATATTCGTACAAAGGAACCCAACCGAATTTCGATAAACAAAGCAGCTCAACAACATCTCCATATGGTGTCGATTATGATTATGGCAGTGTAATGCATTATTCGGCAACTGCATTTTCGCGAAACGGTCAACCGACAATAACCGCCAAGGTAAGTTCCGCTCTGGCACCAATAATAATAATTGTCATACGAAATTTGTATGTGTGTATATCCTCAATGCTCATCCACATTGTATGCATAAAATTTGACATTCATTCACCTGGTAGAATCCATTAAGATGGTATGGTACTGTTGTTGTTTCTTTTTCTTCTTTTTTTCCATTTAAAAAACAAAGATGATGACCAAAAATTCATGAATATATTCATGAGTATAGCTGACATATCGCATATTTCGTGCATGGTTCATGGTCCAAATTTTATATTTTTAAACACTAACAACTAGAAAAATTCGGAAATACAAAATTTGATTGATATAATTTCCGTATGATTAACATGGCCATCGACCACTAACCGCCAACATTTAACATTACGCATGCTTGTATTGCTCGTATATTGTCCCCTTGTGCTGGGATTTACGTTTTTTCGATTGTGTGAATCATATTTTGGCTGTGCCATCAACTCTCATAGTCAGTTAAATGCAAAATTATGCAAACAATTAAGTGCATCATCATATGTCAATTCGATTTTTTCTTCTTTTCAATTACAAAACAATTATTTGTTATTTGATTACCATCAATAACAATCGACTGAACTTGATGGAAATGCGGTTGTAATCGTCATGTAAACAAACGAACAAACAAACGTAAACATATTTACTAAAGTTATGAATTGTTGATATGTTCATTGACGGCTGACGATTTGACAATTCGGTTTTTTTGATGATTTTTTCGTTTTGTTTTGTTTCGTTTTCTTTTGTTCATCCTCTCATCTTTTATCATAATTTGTGATCGCATCGAAATCGGTATTTCTTTCGTCTTTTTATTCATCGTATTTGATTCAAAATTCTTTGTGTGCTATGTTTCGTTCGTTGTTAATGTATTTTCGTTTTTCGTTTGCAATGATCAATGATTTAACAATTTTTGGTGATGCTGTTGTTTTGTGTGTCGTTTGGTTGTGTATTATATAATTTGAAGAAATAAAGCCAAATTCAACAATAATTTTTTTCGGAAGACAAAAAAAAAACTATTCAAATTATGTGATTGATTTTTATAGCGAGCAAATAGTCAATTGATGGGACAACGAATCAGTTTCAGCGAGAGTGATGTTCAAAGAATAAATACCAAGTATCAATGTTACTACAGAATGATTAATTCAATTATGAAACGAACCAATCATTCGCAAAATAATCAAACAGAAACGATTCATTAATATTAAAATCAATTCAAAAGATTATTTTTCGGCGAACCATCATATCCAATCCATGAGCAACAACAACAACAATAGAAAAAAAAACACCAGGCATCAAAAAATCTTGTAAAATCATCAAAATTCGTTTAATTCGCCCCATTTATTCATCCATTTGAAATTTTTGTTTAATTGCATCTATATTCGATTTGATGCTTGATTTCGTGGTTTAAAAGAAAAAAAAATTAATTTCAATAATTTAGAAAAGTGGTACGAAAAATATGGGTCAAAGAGACGCATTCTCATCGCTTGATGTTCAAAAAGTTAATAAAATGTATAAATGTCCGGTTGAAGAAATATTGGACACACATCGTCCATACGGTAGTACTACCAATAACGGTGATGGCAACGAGGATTCTTCAAATGGGTCTACAAATAAACCGACAAATAAACCAACAAATAAACCGACCATTAAACCGACACCGGCTTCAACTGATAGTAAACCAACGCGACCGATTCGACCGTTCTTGAATTTGATTGGCAGTGTACTTGGTCAGGCATTGACACAGGGTACTCAAGCTTTGGCTCAAGGATAACAATTTAGTATTTTATTTTTTTCTTCCATCACTTCTAACATATTATTATTATTATAATCAAATCTTTATTGGACTTTGGGATTTTTTTTACATGGATCTGGATCTATTTATTTATTCTAGAATATAATTTGAAAGGAAAAAAAAAAATGTTCTTAATTTATTTATGTAATACATATCATATTAAATAACCGAAATTCGGACAATGTTGTAAGTTGTAGCTGAGATCATCGAATGATTGGCGTTGCATTGCAAATCCCTTTCATTCAATGTTTCAATGATCACACAATCGATTCATCAATTATAAATTAATAGTCAAACGCATTTTATAACAAAAATGTTTTTTTTTTCTTCATTGAATAACAATTAATTGTTTATTTTTTTTCCCACTTTGAATGAGAAAATTAAAAAAAAAAAAAACATAACTTTAAAAAAAAAGCATAACTTTGTTGAAGTATGTATGTGGTCATTTTCATCTTGATTCGATTTGATTGTATATTATTTTTCTTATGTTTCGTGTGGCCTCTTTAGCTTTATGAAATTGCAATTTGATATTTGAAGTGTGTTGATTTGAAATTAAAATCTTATTATTCAAATTAAAGAAACGCGGCAATCCAAGCACAATGGGCCAACGTAATAGTTTTTCGTATGCTGACGTTGAGAAAATAAATCGCATGTATAAATGCGGTGATGCTGATCGAAGACGTGAATTCGGTCAATTGACTCCAAACTATCATAATAATCGGCCAATGCAATTCAATTCGTTTCGACAATTTTTCGATACGTACGCATCGCCAACATTTTGGTCGAATCTATTAACACAATGGGTCTTTCCGCCACGTTATCAAAGCAATTATAATTACCAAGACTATTCAGCATTCAATCCGTTTAGATTTTGAAAAGCGCTACGGCACCACACCGAACATTCAACACCTGCAAAACTTACCAAAGAATTTGTTTTAAGATGTTTTAAGCAATTTATAAGTAAATTTATATTGTATGAAATTATTTCATAATATTTCATTGAAATATGAATTAAATAGAAATAAAAAATGTTTTATTTTTACTTTTTCTGCTATGAAATAATCCGTTTTTATTTCCAAAACTAAAAAAAAAAATTAAATTTATTGTCTAATCACAATCATTTCTTCGGGCTTATTACTTTCTTGGCTCCCATTTCTTATAAACTCAAACGTGCGCATGGAGGAGGGACTGCAATGGTCCATTTTGCTATTTTCTTCTTCAATTTTAAAGGTTTATTTTAGTTTTTTTTTTTCCAAATGATACAAACAAAAGGAAGAAAATTAAGAGAGAATCAAATTGTTGTTAAATTTTCGCAACGCTCAAAAAATCACATTGTCACATATTAAACGTGACCTGAATGAAATATAAATTTTTATTTTCTAAATATATCTTAAAATTTAGTTTTCCAATTGGTTTTGTTTTTCTAATATTTTTTTTGTTTTTTTGTTGCTTCATGATTCCTAAATAACATTTAAACATCTTGACCAATTTCAATTTCAATGAACGTGAATCGATTTATTGCCGTCTTTTTTTTGGGGGGGATATTTTATTCATGCATAAAATGTGTTTAAAATAAAATAATTTGCTATGTTGCGCGCAGAGATACCAAGTAATTTTTATTCTATTTGAGAATAAATTATTTTCATTCAAAAGAGAATTATAGCAATAGTAAGGTGTCAGAAAGGTGTCAACACAGAAATCAAAGAAAAAAAATAAAGCATTTTGTTATATCTTGATTGAAAAAGAGCGCTTATAATCAGAAATTTTATGTAAATATGTCACCATCTGTGGTAAAAAATAAATTTTATCTAAACTCTTTTGTTTTCCATGTTTTACTCAGTATTATTATCAATAATTTTTTTTTTTATTTTCTTCTTCAAATAAAATTGTGTATTGTAAATTGTTTGAATGACAAATATGAATGCTAAATGGATGCAAATTTGTTTATTCTTGGCGAATGAGTTTGTGTGGTTTATCATTTCACTGGCACACTAGAAAATGCTGATCACAAATTATTTCGATTATATGATTATCATTTTGTACGCTAGTCTATTTTCCTTCGTTTTCCATTCCATTCGATTGAATCCATTAATTATTCGGAGAGAAAAAAATAACAAAATTTTTTTTTTTATGTGTAGGTGTATTTGAGCGCTTGGAACCTTGAATCTAGACAACGGACAAAAACGTAGAAAACTGATTTGAAAATATTATCATTTTTCGCAGGCTAAAAGTTTTAGCTTTTATTTGTTTGTTAGCTGTTAACAAATGTTCTAATGTATGATGTATTGTCGAACAATTGCCACGGTGAAGAGTTTCATTTACGCTTTGCAAGGCTTATTTTGATACCAGTAATTGAGACTATTTATGCAATATTCAAAATATCGTCTTTTGTTTTTATTTGCGATCAAACAGTTTTTGAATGAAATATTGGTATTTTTTCCATTCTCATTTAAATTTTTAGACATAAAATTAAACAAATGTTGGCGATCACAGGGCTATAGAAAAGTGGTGAATTCGAAAGGCACCGAATAACAAATATATTTTAAATATGACCATTGCCACTCGTTTATTTATCCATTTTTCCCGTCCTTTTTTCTTTTCTTTTTTTTTCTCGAAAAAATAAGGAATCTTTGATTATGGGAATCGAGTTTTCAAGGAAAAAAATTTGCCTGAATTTTAATTTGAAGAGCAAACATTTTGTTCAGGTGGAAAAAAACCATCGAACAAAAAGAAAAATTGTGTTTTGTTTTTTCAATTTTATTTAAACATTTGTTTTTGCTATTGTTTTCATATTCTCCATAAACTATGTTTTTTTTTTTCATATTTTTTAATTCTTCACGTCGAAATTGGATTCGATTATATTGTTTAAATGAATTTTTGTAATCGATTTTGTGTTTTCTTCATTCTCTCTGTTAATTCTTATCTCTAGTCGAGCTAAAACTTTTAATAAGAAACGATAATTCTAAGAGAAAAAAGATGTTTCGGTAAGATTATTCACATTTTTTTCCCGTTTTAATCGCATTCTCATTTTGCGGCCCCATATCAATTTTCTTCAACGCAAAGAAACCGCACAAAACAATCAAATAAGAATTTCCTGAATACTAACAACGTTTTTCGGCACACTTTAACAGCGCTATTCCTAAGTTCTTTTCTTCAATCAATTATATTTATTTATGAATAAAATTATTATTGAAAATAATAATCAAATGACAATTCATCATTTATCATTTATTCCTTCATAAAAACTCTTTAATTTTTCCTTTCTTTATCACCTTAAAAATCGATAGTTTAAACGTGAGCCCCGATGAGTTGTTAAAAATGAAATAAAAAATCCGTAGCAATCACCAAGCATAGCACAATGACAACGAATCATCACCAGATCAAGTGATCAAGACAATCGTGACATTTTGTCTGTTGCATTTTAAACAAAATTTTAATAATATCAAAGCCAATCCCTGATCCAGTTTGATTTTGTTTTCGTAATTTTGATTGGCGGCAAATTCATTCGATAGGCTCACATCTTAAGTATCAATTAAAAGAAAGAGTAAATTAAGCCTATTTTTTTCAAAAAAAAAAAGAAGAAGAATCCTCCATACAGCTAACTTCAGCCATTCGTCTCCATTTGGTTTTGCATCAATATTCAATTTGTGCATATTTTTTGGCTTTAAAAAAATAGAATTTTCTCTCTCCTCGTTTCATAATAGTCGTTCGGCTCGTATAAAATCTGATGATCTCTAATGAGTGATATTTTCGTTTCAATGCCATTTATTAACGTCATTTTTGTCCGTCGTGGAGCACATCACTTTTTCTCAATCTCTATTTTTTCGGTTTATTTTTACAAATCATGAATGAACACGATGCAACAAAAATTACATTTTGATAATATTGTGTGTTGCTTCATCGAATTACATATATGTAATTGAAATTTTCATTTATTTATTTTATATGCATATTTATAGATCCTGATACTAACAGCAATTATCATTTAATTGTATTTTTTCCATTTAATTTGGATTGTAATTTATTAATCATCGATTGATTCATTCGTCGTCTCGTTTTTCAGCTTTCAAGTCCAACTTGGCGCACAATTCGTCCGGTGTACATCTGTTTTGTTTTGTTTTTGTTTTTTTTTTTGGTTTTCGTAATGAAATAGGCACATAAAGAAAAATATATAAATTAGATTATGAATGAACAATGAAGTCGACATTTTGTCAAATAACAAGCACTTACCCTATAAGATTTTGAAGATCACATACAAATCGATATACATATCGTTTTCCGGCTGTCTTATGAATTATATTTTTATCATAATAATATCGTAAGCCGCGACTTAATTTTTCGTAATTCATTTTCGGTTTATTTTTCCGTACGCCCCATCGTCGAGCAACCTAAATTCCAAAGAACAAACGTAACATAAATGAAATAAATGTTTTTTTTTTTTTTTTATTCGAAACCGAAATAGAAATGAAATTTCAATAAAATATTTACCTCGTCTGGATCGGTTAATTTAAATTCCCATCCTTCACCAGTCCATGAAATGAAATTTTGGCAAGTTTTATCCATTAATAATTCCAATAAAAATTGCCATAATTGAATCGGTCCCGTGCCATTAAAACATTGAATACCACCACCAGCCGAATAACCACCAAGTATTGTTTTATCAATGCCCATAGTTGACATATAAGCTGGATGTTGAAAATCACCACTGTGCGTATGCTGTGTATTCCAATGTTCGGATGGTGTTGTATTGCCAGGTACAGTTTGAAATGATGGTGTATCATATGGAGTGTAATCGGGATAATTTTCATGAAAACGACCTACAAATTTACCAAAAAAGAAAAAAAAAAATAATTAATGCAATTTTTCTTTTCGAATAAACATATTCATTTGAAGAATGATTGGCCCATGGCCAATGGCCATGTAAATCTACTTACCACGAGAATTGAAGGTATTTTTATGATAATGTTGATTATATTTTTGATCTAACATGCCTGCATAGAATTCTGGGCTATTTTCCAAATATTGCCCCTGATTTTGTGCATCTTGTGACAACGAATGATAATCCTGTTCCTCGTATGGACCAGGATGTGTGAATATTCCAAAATTTTGCTATTTGTTTTTCCAATTCCAGAACAAAAAAAAAAATGCAAAAGTTTTCGATTAGTTTCAGTGGCGATTACGATCCAAAATCCAAACATAAAAATATGCTATTGAAAAATATGGATTTTGTTTTGTTTTGACACTTACCGCCATATCGTCTTGTGCATTGTTTCCATTAACATTCGAATAATTATTCGACCCGGTGTTTGGTTCCTCTTTCATATTCTGTAGACTATATCCGCCAGAAGTTGATGAACTTGTCAAATTTTTATGTATGGAATTCATGTGAATATTATATGACATTGAACTTTGACTAACTGACTGATGCTGGGTTTGATGTGTCAACATTGTTGATGACGGTGAGGAGTTTTCATTACGATCATGAGGTGTACTAAATCCTATATTGATGAGAGAAAAAAGAAACGGAAAATAAAACAATGAGAAAATTATTATATTTAAGATCATAAAATGATGATATCATTGTATGTACCATACTAAACGTTATAGATCTATCTTAAATGAATAATAATTAATTTATGGTCGACAATTATTTGAATAAATTTCAATTTCCTTTCCACTTGTGGAAATGAATGTGTGCTATTGCTGCTATTGCTGCCATTGCTACAAAGTATATTGTTTTTCATTTCGAATAAATGTTCATCAATTAAGATTTACGTTTTCCAATGTTTGAGCACGATTGTCAATTAAGCGATATCATTATAAATGACTACGCGACGTCAACAGCGTCGAAAAGAAAGAAAAATATCAAACAAAATATATAAGTAAATAAATGGGATTTCATCTCAAGCGTGAGATAAGAGACCAGCAAGAGTGCAGAGCAAAGTGGCTTCAAAGCATCCAAACATCATCATTCATTCAAAGTAACATTGTTCGCGTTCGTTAATCTATCCTGCTACTATTTAATGATGGATGACTTATGTTCAATGTTCAGTGATTAGCATGCTCTTCATGAACTATTCATTTCATTTTAGTATGAGATGGTTTTTGTTGTACATTGTATATAGGCGCATATATATATATATATATATTTAAGTAAGTAAATGCCATGAAATCAGCCAATGTCTGCGATTGTTGCTGAAATGGAGATTATATGCTGTTGATATCAACAAAAACTAATGAACGAATCGACCCAAGACCCAAGACGTGAAGAGAAAGGAAAAAAATAAAATAAAATAAAATAAAATAAAATATTGAAATCCACAGCACACAAATGAACGCGTTGATAAATTTAAACTGTAAAATCGTTTTCTTATGGTAAGCCACGCCCCGATTATATCTTAGACCGAATCAAATGGAGCCAAAGAATGAATTGATTCGTTGCTAGATTTACACCAATTAAATCGTTTTCCATTTGAACATACAACGATATTTCGTTGAAGGCAATTTGTTCAATTTAGTGGTTATAATTGTGATCACTGTTTTCATGTTAATATTTCGAGCACGACAACGGTGAGTACATCTCTTTCGGTCGAAATTCATGACTATTGTTTCATTGTTATCTTTCTCTCTGATTTGATTTATTTTAATTCAAAAATTTTTATTCTTTTTTTTTTCTTCTCATAAATTGACGTGCGAAGCCAAAATAAATTTCTCAAAGAAATTTCAAAAATTCTTGGAACAAAAAAGTGTGAAAAATATTCGATTTTAAAAAAAACGACACATGCACCTCGGTGCCTTTGAAATAGACACAAAATTGTTCAGTGTTTATTCAACACAACCAATGCAAACAACGCTGAATGTGTGCGTGTGTGTGTGTGTTTTGTGTATACAATATATTGCCAATGAATTAATCTTTCGGTTTCGGATTTATTATTGTTTCATGGGGTGAACAATATTTACACAAGAAAACCTCATGATAGCGGCAAAGTACTGTGTTTTTCTCCTTCATCATTTCGTTTCTGGGCTGGGCACATGACTATATTTGAACAGGTACAATGTGTTTTGGAATTCATTGATTTGGTTTTCATTTAATTGTTGAATAAACATGAGATCGTTGTGGTAACGATGGATAAATGATTATGTTATGCGCCATTTAGAATGAGAGTTTGGCGTCTTTTTTTCTTGTAAAAATATAAAAGCATAAACATGACCATCTGCGAAATGACGTTATTTTGCTTCCTTAAAACTTAATTACCAAATCGATGAACCGAAAGATAGCGTCAGCGAGATGGAATTCCAAGAGAGAGAGAGAGAGAGAGAGAGAGAGAGAGAGAGAGAGAGAGAGAGAGAGAGAGAGG
>GL501517.1:6921365-6969205 GCA_000149185.1 Mayetiola destructor
GGACAATCTTTAGCTGCAACACACTTGAAATATTGAAATGGAAACTAAACATTTAATGAAAAAAAAAATGTTTTGATTTGACTTCTAAAGGCCAAATTGCGATGGAGTGTATTGTTGTGTGTGAGCGAGCATGTTTGGATTGTATAGCTCGAAAAATCCTCGAACCAGAAAAAGCAGCAAAGCGTAAACGCAGCTAGAACACGGTATTTGATTCGAAAAGCAAAATGTACAGCCGTTGTACGTTGCTTTTGTTTTCATCATTTCAAGTCGAAGTAGAAGTTGGGTGTTCGATGTTCGATTAAATCAAGTACGCATTTACAGAAAGTCAAACTGAAAAATATATTGAACGCATAAGCATATGATATAAATTGCACATTTCAGCTATTCAGGTATTTGATGTGTGTACGCATAAATATTTTCAAAAATTTTATAAATTATAAAAATGGAACTTTTTGCTTTGGATTTTCGCAACTGGGTGGCTGGCCTGCGATTGGCAAATATTCGATGACATTGGATTATGAAATATAACTGAACAAAACGTATATAATTTGACCAACTTAATTACCAATCACACCAACTTAATTCAGATTTCAATCGGCAATTCGTTTTTTCTTAATCTTGACTTTGTTTCTTCATTTGAGCAATGCCGAATGAAAATGATCCAATCGAGAATGGTATTTGTCTATTATTGTGTCAATAATGATCGCCAAAAATATTTGATGAGTGAAAAATGAATTTCGAAATTTACCTTGATTGTAAGGCGTTGAATCGAGATCTGTATAAAATGCGGCCGTTGATGGTGCATAATCACCAATATAAGGAGGTAAATGATCAATTCCACCACAACTGCCATTCAAATCAAACGATTGTAAAACCATATTGTCACCGATATTTGGAAATGATCGACGATCCAGGGTGCTAACGCTACCCTCTTGTGATTGTTGCACTAAACTTAACACTTTGACTTTGATCGTTTTATCGTTTCACGAAAAAAAAATAATGGTTATTTCGTTGAAAATGTTCACTGTATCGTTGACGCAATTTAATTAGTAATTTAATATTTTGTATGCGTAACGTATGGGTTTCCTTATTGAGCATTCCTTTGGTTATGTCTTTGAATTGAATGAATTTCCGGTTTAAAGATTTTGAATCTTTTTCCTTTTATTTTTCTCTTTTACTTTGTTTATTCTTTTTTTCTTCGACGACGACGACGACAGTGATAATTCTATGATTCAATCGATACTATTCACTAATTCATTCAAGAAGTTGAAAAAATTTGAAACGGACAAAAATGCGCACACAATTCAGAGAGATAAATTTCCAACTTGTGATCACATTTTCACATTCGATTTCGTATTTTTAATTATTTTAGTTTTTGTTTTTGTTTTTTTTTTTTTATTTTAGGCTAAGTATTGGCTGCACATTTCAACAATATGAGAAATATCAACCATTCAAATGCGAAAATGTTCAGGAACTTTTTTGGTTAAATTCTAAATTCAAATGAAGATCTTCAAGCGAAAAATAATTGAAGAAATTTCAATAAATTTAAAAGTTAAAAAAAAATAAAATAAAAAGAAGAATAATTTTCTTTTTGAGCAAGTGTACAGCGTTCACCAAAACACACACGATTTATTTTTCAACTATCCGTTGTTGATTTATCTTGATTTCTTTCCGTTCGTAACCGTCGATATCCGTTTTAAGACTACTGAATTGATCCGAGTACAACAGACTAACAACCGACAATACCGAAAACTTTTCCTATACACTGAACACACTGAACATCGCCATCGAGAGCGAGAAAGAAGCACAAAACAACAAGAGAATAACATACACACAAAAAGACTTGAACATGAGGCAGAATGAAAAAGAACGAACAAAACAACTGAAAGACCCATTGCTAAGGCTTATTTGAAAAGAAGAACAAAAAAAAAAACAAAAAACAAAGCGTATGGTAGTGGCGTTGCGTGTGTGTATTTTCATTCATTCATTCATCTGATTCAATATGTTGTATGCCAAGTGCAACAGTGTATTAGTGTTGTATTTTGTTGATTCGGACCGAATGCTGATTGTGAGAAACATATCAGCTAGCTAGCCAGCCAGCCAGTCAGTCAGTCAGTCTTTTTAGTCGGGCAGAAATATGAATAAAGTGCGCAAGCAATACACGCATACACATATTGTGCTCTCGTTGAATTTTTCTTCTCTATTTGCTGTTTGGTGTTTCATTCAATGCATTGGCCAAGTCGTTTTGGTTGCGGCTTTTTGGTCTCTGGTTTGGTGGTTGCCTGACTGTTGATTCCTTCATGTTCTTCATTCATATATGAATATATATTCATTCCGGAACCATTTCCTACATGCAGCAAACGAATCTTCTATTCTTCCGAATGGTAAGAAATCGTTTGCACACTACACGATACACGATACACGGCACAACAGTTGATGATTGCAATAAAAATATTACAATACAATAAAAAAAATATAACAATAATAGTAAATAACATTCAAATAGATACAAATTACATATGTTCAACAATATTTCGGTCGTATGTCGTGAGACGTAAGGGATCTTTCAACTTGAGACGTATTGCTTTACGCACAGTTGTTGTGTCTTGCATTTTGAGTGTGTTGGATTTTTTTTTTTGGACTTTTTTCGTCATCTCCTTTTTTTCACTTCATTTGTTTTACTCTTGTTGAGTCTATATGATTTTTGGGCATAAACGATTACCAATCTACTTTTATGTCGATTTTTTTTGCGATCCATTGCGAGCAAAAATGTCGATGAATTCCAAATGAATTGTAGACAGAAATTCTTTCTTATTAATTTTCGATTTTCGATTTGAAAAAGATCGAAGTTTTTTGTACATTTCATTTGTCCATCCATAGATGCGTAACTATTTCTACACTCACACTCGCTCATTCACATCAACAGACACACACCGAATGGGAGGGCTTCAATCTCGAATCAACAATACGCACAAATTTAATAAATCTCCGTTTGTGTCGGAAGCTCATTCGCATCGGTACCATTTAATCATTTAACGATCAACAAATATGAAACTTGTTTTATTTTCCTTTCATTTTTCATTCGTTTTCAATGAATTTTCAATATATATATATAATATATATATATATAAATGGAATGGTTTATTATGCTGCTATCGAACAATGAGCAAATGAGCAATAAGCATCGATTGACTATTCAAAAAAGAATTGAATGAGATACTCATACAACGAAAAGTGTTCAGATTCAATCAACCCGTAAATCGGAAAGTTATTGGTTGATGGTTTCAGTATACGATCATACGTATTGGTTCAACAGCCAATGCTGAACAGCCATTTGGGAGCAATCACAATTGAAATATGTTCGCGCAATGTGCTTTACACACACACACACACAGAATGTGGAAAGGCAGTGAGCATTGAATCTTTTTAACATATTTGTGTTTTGTCGTTGACAGTGTACAGTGGACAGTGGACACAACACATGTACCTCATTCAACCCCTGATGAGCAGCCCCATAAAATTAATATATTCGAACAAAACCTTTTAACCGATTTAATTTATTATGTGACACATTTGCTGTGACCCACGAAAACCGAAATAAATTTATAAATCGAATGCCATCAGTTAATTTGATCAATGCGTACTCGAAACATAATTTGTGACAATTACTCGTGTTCAATTTCATAATAATCGCAATTACGTATCATTCGAATGTTCGATATACACGAAATGCAAAAAGCGAAATGCGAAATGAGCGCAACATCATGGAATTCAATACGACCAACAATAAATAGCTGATATACAACAGAAGAAAAAAAAACTAATAAAATCATTCAAAGAACATTTGTTATGGCCAAGGGATAATAATAATATCTCGGTATAATAGCTGTATGCCGGTCTCCGGCACAAGTATGTTGCGACATTGTGCTAATCTTTCCAGCGCTACATATTTTGCTATTGCCGGCTAATATATATTTTATTTTGTTGTTATTGCTTCTGTTCTCATTCCAATGATTTTGCTGTCGTTTTTGTTGTTGTTCTTACATTTTCGCACCGTAAAATCAGCCACCTGTCTTTCTAGATATAGAACGCTATTTTTATTTCTGTTTGGCCATTCCGAAAGAACGTCAACGCGAAAATTTTGTACCAATGAACAACATAATAAGAACAAAATATTTCTCACAATTTTCCAACGAATCGAAAACCGATCGTTGATGGAAGCGGTACAAAAAAGGACAGAAGAAAAAAAGGGAAAGAGAGAGAGAAAGGCAAATGAAAAAAAAAAAAACAACACACACACACGAAATATGAAAAACGAAACGTGAAATAAAAAACTATTTTCAAAAGGTCACAACCGTTTCGAATGGGAAATATTCATGGATATGCTTGCACACCAGCAGTTGTGTCTAACTTTAATGTTTACATTCCCACACAGTGCGGATCTGTATTCTGTCGGTGTAAAATTTCAGCGAAAGCAAAAGGAGAGAAAAAAGAAACTGAAACAAAAAAAAAAACTCATTCGATTCTCTGGTTTTTTTCCACGTTTTTCCTTTTCGTCCTTAATTCCGACCTTTTTCCCGGGCGACCGCTTTTTATCCAGTTCGAAGCGAGGGTGCAATGCAATAAATAGCATTCATGTGATGAAATGATTAGGAGACATAACAAAACAAAAGACACACCAAATGTGAAACTGTTACTTTTTCAGTTGTTTTCGAAATGGGAATAATTTTACGATTGGCTCGACAAATGATTAAGTATCAATTAAGTGTTATTCCATTGAATTTAATGCTCCATCATTCATCGCATGCGATTATGAAATTAAAGAAGAAAAAAAAACGAACAAACAAATAAAATTATCCAAAAATTAGGGATGCTCGGAAATTAAATCACTGAATGGCACACCATTCGACAGTTTCACATGGAACTGATAACTACTCAATAAACAAAGAAATTAAAACTATTTAAAAAAAACGCAATGAATTCATTTGTCGGAATGATTTTTTTGCTCGCTTTCGTTAACCGAACCGTTTAATTTCCATATTTCAAGTTTTTCATGTCGCAAAGCAGTAATATATCGAATTGGCTAATAATGAACTAGTGTTATACTAGTATTGGATACGGTGAAATGGTATTTTCAATGCAAAGCAAAAGAAAGAAAAGAAGAAGAAGAAGAAGAAAAAAATGGCGCATTTATTTATTCATAATATGTTTGATGTGAGTGAGTTCGGTGTGTTTGGTCTGTTCGGTGCTTATGTGCCTTTTTAGCTCTCCTCTGTTTAATTTCTTCAACGAATTTATTATATTGAAAAATTACTGAAGTGTAAACGTGGGAAATTTTATATTTTATTCGTTTTATTCGTTCTGTTTGTTGATATCGGTGCCAAGTATAAATTGGATTCGGAATAAAGAGGCAAGAAGGTAAATGTGTACTAAGTTGTAAATAAGTGGGGCATCGAAATGAAAAATGCACGTGAGCACCGGCTTACGGCCTACCAATAACTGTATCTATCAACAAATGTAACTTAATTTTAATATATTCGTTTCCCCTAATAATAATATATACACTGCGTAACTGTGGTCCCATATTAAAAATGATATTGTTTCATTTCGCTTTTTAATTTTATTTTTCAATTTTTTTTTTATTTTTTTTTTTTTGTTTGTTGTTGAAAAATGCATTTTTGTTCTCAGTAATTCAAGTATTGTGAGTATGCGGGGGACTCGGATGTCAATATAAACGCTTTATATTGTGAGTATTTTGAACTAATTAACCTTCGCCGTAAATATTTATCGTCATACATGATATTACGCATTGCGCATATCGTAATCATAAATGAAAAACGAGAAAACCTTTCTTTTCCTGGATCGTCGTAATATTTTCGTTTCGATTTGTCATTTTTTTAATTCTCACTTTCTGGATGTCGATTTAAGAAGGGAATATGCATAAAATTGTTCACAGGACATAAATTCCATTTTTTTCTCATGAATGAATTTTTGACTTTTATGAGCTCAAATTGGATCCGTTCATATTCTGGTTGTTTTTTTTTTATTTTCTTCTTTCGATTGATCATTCGATTTTATGAGTGTGTATTAAAATTTTCAAGTTTTTCAAATGAATCATTCACCACCATCTCAAATTCCAAAAAAAAAAAAAAAAACCATCACAGGTGTTGCTCATTTTCCTATGAAACCAATGAAACATAAAAAAATTTCATGTTCCGACTTCCAGGTTTTTATTTTCCATTTCGAAACGAAATTTCATCCAACTGTCCATTAATTGTCACCGGAAAAGAGCCAATCGGATCTGTTACTTCATCGGATTCCATTACATATGGTGACTATTGAACCTGATGTTCAATAATTCAATGATTTTTTCTCTCCACTTTTTATTATTATTTTCAACAAATGACACACAATTAACTAACAATGGGTCCAAGCTCAGCGGTCAAAACGATACCAGATAATCTTCATCGTTCATTGCATTCAATGTTAAATTTCATCTGAAAATTATACAATTAGATAATTGAACTTAATGCGATTAGCATTCAGAGAAATTGTTCAATAGAATAGACCAAAAAAAAAAAAACAACAACAACAAATAAATACTCCAGAGAGTTCAGTCTGAATGCAACTGGAAAATGGCTTAAACAAAAGGAGAATCACGAGCACGATAAAAATTGAAAAAAGAAAAATCAAAAATATCACGTGCCATTTGAATAATGAACATTCGATTTTGTTCAATGAAAGCAGAAATGGAAGAAGGTTGTTGCAAATGCACTTTCGTTTCATTTAAAGAACAAGAAAAGGTGGAGAAAAAGAAGAGAATGCATGAAGGTGAAAAAGGATTTATGGAACGGAACAATTAAGTCTGACGCTATTCACAATTCAAACCCGAAAAAAAAAAAAGATTTCAATAGAAAAATATTTATCGAAAATAATTGAAAATTCATTTGAATCCGTTCGTTTTGAAGAGCGAAGTGATTCAATGCTTTTAACATTAGAATGAACATGAAATGGCAAACAAATGGCAATTCAATAAAACAATTTTAAAGAAAATGAGAATGAAAAACGATAAAGCAAAAAATTGAAAATAGGATGTTAAATGATCGATGTAAACACCCAACATTTTTTTGGTGATGAAAAATTGTATGCACTCAACAGATCTACAATATCCAGATTACTTAAGATTAGACTCTTTGAGCATTATATCAAAACATTCAATATTACAATTAAATAGAAAATCGTCGTCACGTGAATCACACCCGTTGAACGTGCTCATTGTTTATAATATCCGGTTGTTCTAGTTATTGATTTGTTGTGCACACACTTATATACTTCAACAACAAAAGTGCATCGAAGAACTCTTCGGATTCCGAAAAGAAAAAAGAACTCGATTCTCCTTTTTATTTCTTGTAAATTTTTTTTTTTCGTGTGCCACAGACAAATCAACGAAATGGCATCGAACAATAGACATGAAATGCAAAACCATTGAATGATCCAAAAGGAATCCATGATATTCACTTATGAACTATAGAAATCATTAGTACACTCTTGGTAAATATTCTTAAATCCTCGATCACATTTTCGGAATGAATATTGCACACATACACACAGACAACGAACCCGAACAACACATTAAGCCAAAAGCGTACATATTGTTATTGCATATTATATTCAACTTTTACTTATCGGCATCCAAATACAATTCAAATAAAAAATATATTTTATGAAGAAAAAAAAATATAATAATAACAAGAGATTCATATGAATGCGATATAATACACTATACACAATTAAAATATTGAAAAAAATGAAAAACCGTCTTTCTTTTTCCAATCTGAAAAAGATATGTAATTATATTTTCAAAAAGAGCGATAGAGTGTACGAGCAGCAAAGAACATTGAGTAAAATGTTCCATCCGAAAGAGCGGAAATGTAATCAGATACTTAAAAACTTCCATATTTTTTTTTCTCATTTGATATATATATATAAATATATTTTTCTTGTTTTGCTTCTTTTTATACCACTTCTTCTCAATCTTTGGCTGCTTTTTCGTCCTGTTCTTCCGAATGCGCAATGGAGCGAAAATCACAGAGAACACAGAGAGTATCAATAAAAGGAACACGATGAAAAAATAGGAAACTGGTTTTGAACCGATGGCATAGTTTGTCTTCTTTTTGGGCTATCATTCATTCATATATCCCATTCATGGCTATGTTTAAGTATACGACCAATAGTTGGGCTTTGATATTTTTTTCCATTTTTTCTCCCTTCATTGCTATTCTTTGCTCATTTTATTCATATTATAATATTCAATATCATAATGGTTTGTTTCAAAATGTCGCATCACATGTTCATCTTTGATCGCGATCATGTTTAACCAATTTGTGCAGCTTGACGAGAATGAGACCTTGCATTTGAGGGTTGAATTGTGATGTATTTGTGATTTTGGTTACGTTTTTTTATTTTTATCAATAGGCAACAAATGTTTCATCTTCGAATAGAAATGAATTGAAAACAAGCGCACTGAAATCAAAAGTTCTCGAAAAATTAAACATGATAAAATAATGCTCCAATTTCTATATTTAATTTCGTGAACATTTTTATCAACGGGGGATTTTTATTCATTTCATCTTGAAAACGGCCAACACATATTCACATTAAAAGCATCTGGAGATGATTTTTGTTCAAAATAATAAAAATCAAAAATAAGAACCAAAAAAAAAAAAAAGAATGAAGCGAAATAAAAACCGCAACGATAACAAAATAATGAAAGAGAAAAAAAAATGAACTTTTATCACGAGACGATGTGTTTGAATTGGTTTGTCATAAAGTTTTTCTTGTGTTGGGACAGCTGATAGTAAACCAATGTCATTTCTTTTATTGTTCAGCTGGTATCATTTTTTTTTTTTTTCTATTTTTTTTGAATTTTCTGATTATTGTTTTCTTCAAAACAACAAATAATGTACCAATGAAATCCCATTTGTTTCATAGGTTCTTTTCTCTTATTTTCTTCTTATTCTTTCTCATTTTGTTTGCCCGATTAAGTTCTCAGAACTTTTGAGACGAAGTCATGCTGATAATTGTGTCCCATGTTCAATGTCCAGTGTGGGCTTTTTTCCTTTATCATAAAATGAAATGAAATACGTTAATGATGGAATTGAAATATGCAAAAAGTGAACAATACGACTTGATAAAATATGAAAAATTGCGAGAAAAAAAACCCCCCCAGAGTGATATCGGCCAAAAGAATATGAGAACAAATCAAAGTCAACTTTGTATGATTTCGATTCAATCACCAAATGTTATCAAATTCAGAAGGTAGTAAACAATTCCAAGGCATTTAGATAAAAGAAACGAAACGGAACGAAACGAAACAAAACGAAAAAGAAAGAAACAGTTTCAGCAAAATAAGATAGAGAAAAAAAAAAGCTAAAATCTAAAATCTCTGAAATATTGGGCGCACTTATGGAGCAGCGTGTCACTTAAATCAAAACACTATGAAGAATGAACCACACATTTGTTCGTTTTGTTTCTCCAGCTTTTCTTCTTTGTATATCTTTTCTAGCAAAATATACAAATGAAAAAAGAGAAATAATATAATAATAAATAAACACAAATCGGCTTGTGCACAAAAGCATTGTAACGTTATCAGTGGTCAAACATCCGGCTAATGGTCACACACCGGATGTTAGAACATGTAATAGATCTTAATAATATGTACGCTTTGGCGTTATTGTTTTCGTTACGTGTTTTAGATCAGTTCAATTTTAAACGATATTGCAAATAGTGGATAGCAAATAATTCAGACATCAGTCGAATCTCTATTTTTTTTTTCATTTTTTTCATTTTTTTCATTTTAAGTATTATTATTTCGCTTCTTTTTCTTCTTCTTTTTTCTTGTTATTATTCATTTCAGTGATGAAGTGCCTTTTTTGACTCATTCGTTTTATCATATGTAGCGAAACTATGCATGCCGTGACCGTTATCGAAGTTTAAGTAATTTTATTGTGATAAGAGCCAGAGCTGGCACATATGAACTATGAACCTATGTTGATGTCCTCATGGTTGACATTTTGCTCAAATGGAAAGGTTTTTCCCTCTCTTTGTATTTCGGATAAAACGTTGCCCTTTATCAGTTGGATATATTTTGCACTTGATGTTCATGTTTTGTATTGATGCATAAAAGTCATTAACATTGGTGGCCTTTCAAATTTCAAATTCAACCTTTTTTTTCTTTTTTTTTTTTTAAAAAAAAAGCGAAAAAAAAGTGAAAAAGAGAGCAGAGAAACACTGTCATTGTTTCATTTATGTTGGTTGTTCGTCTCGCACTGATTTTCTATGTCTAATTACCAAGTACAATGGCATTGTGTAGGGAAATTTGCATTTAACGGTATTGAAATGGTTTGGAAATGAGTCATGGCGAGAACCTCTCTGTTACCTCACACACAAATAATAAGCAACAGAATACAGATGACAGATGATGGATGATGAATGTTGCTAAATGCTGACATTAAGTTTTTAAAATTCAATAATTTGGACCATCAAAATTAGCTAAAATTTCAAGTGAAGAGTAGAAAAAAAAAACCCCCCATTGAAACAAAAACTATGCTCAAAAGAAATGTGTGACTTTTTTTCTGGCCAATAGGTACGAATATCACCATCATGTAGTATTATAATCCAATAAAATCAGAAAAGAATGAAAAAAGAAAAAAATTAAACCTCTTCATCCAATGGAAAAAGTAGAAACGAACAAAAAATTAAATAATTCTCGCGTGCGAGCAATAATGGTAGGTTTTTTTTTCTCGATCTTGTTTTGTTTTGCTATTCTTCGTACAAATGGCATACGGTATTTATTCATTTGACAAAAAAGTCTATTATGCATACGTATATAGATTGGTGATTCAGTTTCGATTCAGAGAATATAATTCGTTGACAGCAACAAGAGAGAGAGACATAAGTGCATTAAATAGACGAACAAAACGGTTCAAAATTTCAAGTAAACAAAACATAATAATGTGACGGTATTTGAATGATACGCGCTTCTCTTTCCTCACTTGCGTTTCGATCAATTTCTATTCATTGTTGTATATCTTTTTGGCTGTCACAGGTCCACATACACATATTCATACTTGAAACATGCATAGATTTTCCATTTGATTTGAATTCATCGTAGAAAATGTCTAAGCATCAAGTCAAATGATGCCGATAAAACAGAATACAATGCAATAACAGCAACAACGGCAACAACAGCAACAGCCAGAAGCTGCTACTATGCAAAGCAATTCAATCGCCTTTTGTTATTCGCTATTCGTTTATAGCTGCTGTTGTTTGCCGTGCATGCATGTGCCCCAATAAATCGACTACATTTATTTAGCTGTATATAGCTATACATGTTTTGGTTTGGCATTTGATTTCGTTTGTTTCTCGTCATTCTTTGGACGCTTTTATTTTATTTTTCTCTGTTCTTGCGCATTTAAACGAATCAACAGACAAACCGAATACACGAATCAAAATGTGAGTGAGATCACAGATTGAATGAAATGAAAAAAAAAGAAAAAAAGAAAAAAAGAAAAAAAAATCAAAAAATAAAAAATGAAAAAATAAATAGCAACGAAAAATCTACAAAACTTGATGTGATTGTTACGAAAATGGGATGTAAGATTTGATATTGGGAACGATGTATTGGTGGAATAGCGCGCGCATTGTATATATTCAATGAACCAATGGTGTGTGTATGCGGTCTCAAATGAAATGTGGTATATTGAAGAGAAGAGGCGGTGCTAGATTTACACTATTATCTTTTCATCGTTCATCGTATTTTCTTTTCATTTCTCGCACATAATTTTCGTAGTGTGAATGTGAGTCCGTTTTGGTGTTTGTGTGTGTCTCTGTTTCGATTCGCTTTAATTCGATGGATGAGTATTTTTTTTTTTTTTTTCGTTGGCGATTTGAATTTTGATTATTTATATGTAATAAATTGACTTGTTGAACATTTAATATCTGATTGAAAATGAACGCGCCAAATAAAAATCGTTTGGATTTAATCTTTAAATATTTTATGTTTTGATGTTGTTTTGTTTTAAGATTCCGAATTTTCCGTTCAGTGCACAGGCACAGCCAAATCGAAACCAATTTTTCCTTTTGAATGATGTCAAAAATTCAACATCAACGCAATGCAATCCAATCCAATTCATTCCATTTCAATCTAATAGAAACAAATCGTTTTGAACTGGTTAAACCATGCAGAAAAAAACATTATTGTTTTCATTAGCTTTTTGCCATTCGCATAAGTTACAATTTGAGCAATTGTTTTTTATACGCTTTGTTGCTTACAAAAAATTTCATGCGTTTCGATTGCGCAGCAGTTTGCTGTTTGGCTATTGGCTATTGGCTATGCAAAGCATTGAACGGAAAAATTCCGATGAATTAGTCAAATTTAGTGCCATCCATCTGTTCTTGTTCACTTCATTCAAATAAGAATCCACGAACATTCAAACAGTTGTCATTGTTTAAATTGCAATGTTCAATGTTCAATGTGTGTTTGATGTGTTCGATGTGCATATATTGCGTATTCTTTTGTATATTATCCGTTGTCCGTGCAACTTGTTGCAATTTTGTGTTATTGCAATTATTTCAATGGATTGCAATTAACGGTTATCTTTCTCTCGTCGCTTTTAATTGACAACGTTAATTGAATGGTATTCCGTTAGGTTTAGTTACGTCTAGATTTGTTTTGTTTTGTTTCATATTGTGCTCGTCCATTCGGATCGCATCGGATCAGGTCATATTTTTCTCAATAACAAATTAATATATCGCCAAAATCGATTGTGTAATTTTTCATTTTGCAAAGACTTGAAATCAAGTAAATTATGAAGAAAAATAAAACGAAAAATGGAACAATAAACGACTTAAATGACAGTGGGCTTATGTAAAAAGTAAAAAAAAAAACGAAAAAGAAAAAAAAAATAACTCATGCGAAATGTTTGCCGACTATTCGTTTATTATTCGAATTTTCTTTCAAACCATTTGCCATGTCATAGTTGATTCTCATTCAATTACATATCATTTTCACTAAAAAGGTATGAACCAAAAGGTCGATTGACCATTAAGTATCGACTATTTTCTCTGTTCCATCATTAAAATGCGTAACCAACGAATTAACAAAAAAGAAAAAATTAAGACAGAATAATTGTACATACATATTATAATTACCACCACCTCGCATGAACGTTACGTATGAAAAATGTTCACAAATGAAGCATTCAACCGACAACGGTGAATAAAATACCAAAATTTTAAATCAAAATGGCCAACATCAGAACTAAACGAATTGTGAAGATTTTTTGATGATTTCGAAATAAAGAAAACCAAAAAAAAAAAACAAAGCAATAACAGCCAAAAAGCAGGGAGAACCGCAAGGTTTTTTTTTCGGTCGAACGACACGCTGATTTCTTGGTTGATGGGCAACAGTAGAAAATTGCTTATTCATCGACCATTTGAAAATGTGAACATATTTGGCATGTACCAATTACCAATCGCGGTGAGTTTCAGCTATTTTGCACTGGCCAATGCTAATCGCTTATGACATTCGCACACAGACACACACTCCACTACATAGACAAAAACCACAATTCTCAAATCTACACATCATTATCCAACCGAAAAAAAGATCTCTAAACGAAAATCAACCTTTTGTAATGGGCTGAGATCATCTTTTGATCCGGTTGGCTATCTTGGAGACTTTTCGGTGTATGAGTTGTTTTTTTTTTCGTTTTTATTTTTTATTTTTTAATTATTTAAATTGGTATTCATATTGAACGACCACGCGTCTCGGCACTCCATTCGGCGATCTCTGAATATATTTTAAATAAATTATATGGACGCATCTATAATTTATATTTACAACCATTTAATGAGTAATTTCATCATATTACATCTTCGTTTTGGTCTAAGAAGCAACTAGGCTATAGCCGCTTACGTTAAAACAATGTTTTAATCCAAAAATTTTGTCGTCATTCGCCATCGCCAATCAGTCAACGGAAAAAACCTGCGCCATTATGAATGGAAATAACAAGAAACCCATCCGAAAAAGCCAAGGAGAAAATATCAACAACAAAAGTTCAACAAAACAACAAAGCAACAAAACAAATTGCTATTTTGATGTTGAGCATATGCTGCATATTGCATTGCTCGAATTATTGGACAACGAATAAAAAATGCCGAAGTTGACGCAATCATGAGGATATTAAGTACACACATTATATTGAACGAAGAAGTTGCCATATTTTGTTGTTTATTTTTTTTTTTCACTTCTTCTTGTATTTACTTCATCGTTTGATTATTTGAGAAAACTGCATGCACATTTTGAAATTCAATCTTTCGTTGACAATTTTCCATTATGTGATTATTATTTATTTCTTCACTTGGTTGAAATATTTTGGATAATTGACATTCATTCGATATTTATTTTTTTCTCTTCTGTTATGTTTGGTTTTGTTTTATACTTTGCATTGCATCGCTTTGCAATATTGACATTCGAATAATAATTCAATGCATTCGACGATGTTGGGATTTGAATCGAACATTATCTTTCTCAAATGAATATCGAGTGTTTGGAAGGATCTGGTGATTTTTTTTTTGTCTCACCTCTACCTTTAAATCAAACATCAAACAATTTTTAACCAATTCAAATAACTGTGCATTGAGTGTGTGGTTTGATGTTTGCTATTCACTGTGTTCCTGCGTTAAAATGTTTAATTTGTGCATGTATTTTCATATTATATGAATCGCGTACCGCGTGAACATGGTGTCAATTTAAACAGCAATTTTCATTTTATGTCGATTACCACTCTGATCAAAAAAAGATTATATTCAACGTTCGCAAACGCAACGAGAGCAAATTCAGCTACAAAAAAAAAATGTATATTAAAACAACCAAAAATAAAATGAACATAAAGAAGAAAAAAAAGACGTTGAAGAACAATCAACGGTGCGAAGAGCGCCATTGCACACACATACTCGGTGCTCGATGGGCACATACGTATTTTTCTTCTTTTTTTTTTTAAACTAAAAACAATAAAGTAATCTGGACAGGAATCACAGTCATTAACTCACAATTCATTATTATTTGGGTCCACAGCACCTACAGCGTTTATTTAAATGGTCAATATGTTTTATTGTTATAAATTGTATCGTGCGATGGTTTGGCTTGCCGAAGAGAGAAAATCTTCAGCGCCATGGGATACACACATTCTATGTACACATATTTATGTTAAAAATATATATGAATCGATTCGATTAAAGTATGTTTTTTTACTTGTTGCCCTTTTGTTTTGGTTGGACTTTTTGTTGTCTATTCGATGGCCAAAAATGATCGAATCAAACAGAAAAAACAAAAACCAAAAAAATCGAAACAAACCCAAACAAAGCAAATGATGGCCCAAATTTGATGAAATCACAACATTTTCGTCGTTTTAATTTTCTTGCTTTTCATTTTTGAGCAAAAGACAAATTGAGCGAATGCTCAATGAACCATAAGTTTGAATTGTCGTTTTTGTTTGCGAATGGCGAACAATGGCAGCAAAACGTACATGTGTGATCTTTTGCGACATCAAACACAACAAGATTTAGAACTCGTTAGTTAACATGAATTTCCAAACGGCATACAATCGGCCGAAACAACAATCAATCCGAATTTCGAAATGTAATAATAATTTTTCTCAACAATTTGTAATAATTTTTTTTTCTTCTGTTGCTTCGTTTTATGTTTAAAAATGCGTCATGATTATATATTACTTTCATTCATTGGATTCGAATGTCTTCTTAAAAATTACAGACGACGTTTTTTGTATGCATAATTATTTATTTATTTATTTTTTTTTTTTTTGTTGAAGAAGAAAAGCGCCATTTGCATAAGAATATGAGCAACCGGAAATAAACCTTTTTACCGTGCATTTTGATTGAATTACAAATAATAATTTTGAATTTTGAATTTTGAAATAATAATATAAAACAGAAAACGAAATGGGAAAAGAATGAAAAAGAAAGAAAAACGGGATGAAATATAAAACAACTCTGTTCGGCACTCGAAGCCGTTGTTGGCCCTGTTGAACGGCAAAATAATCAACAAAACTACACCAAACATTTGGCCAAAATCCTGAAATTATAATTTATTCATAGAATTTTTCAATCGCATCGGCTCATTCAATATATATATATATTCAATATTTAATATTCAATAATATCGAATTAAGACTTCATTAGCCAAATTAAACTCGCAAACCAATTCAAATTGGATAGTTTATTTGTGTGAGTGTGTCTGTATGTGTGTGTTTTGTGTATCAATTATAGCCTATTCGAGCTTATTGATGCCGAATAAAATTAAATGCATAATTGATGGACCATTATTATTGGTGGCATTTTATGAATATGTGTGAGACCTGAATTTTGAACGCACGTGTTAACAAATCAATCGCTGCTGGACGTCCAAACAAAAGGTGAATTCATTTTAATATTAAATGCAAACAACAATCTTTGACTTCGGAGAGCCATTAAATTGCTCAATTTTAAAATGGAAGAAAAATATGAATAAAGAAAAAAAAGGTGAAAGAAATTCAATAGCCGTCCGTTCGTATTCGAAACCATTCCTGAAAAAGAGCTCGTCTTAACGCACAAGCCAATTTTTCAATTTTAGTTCCTTCAGTTTTTGCCATGAATAAATTATTATTTATCGGCCGTGAGCGCGCGCGCGCGCGCTCGCCCATTGCTATAAATTCAACAGACAATAATGTTATGACCAAAATTTCATTAAACAAATATTCTCTTTGTTTCATTTTGGCTACTTTGCATTGTTTGCCGAGTGCCGAATGGTGAGCTGTTGCTTTTGTTACTTCTTTGAATGTTTGTTGTTTGGGAATTGTTGAAAATCGTTTTGCAGAACAAAAGTTAAAACACATTAAAATGTTCTTTCTTTCATTCATTCTGTGTGCGGTGCCAAAATATCGAATGGAAATTTAAAAAAAAAAAAATTACGAAAGAGCGAGAGAGAGAAAGGGAGAGAAAACATGAGAGAGGGGGAGAGAAAAATGCACTAACCGTGTCAGACACAACAATCGCCAAATCACTCAATTCTTTATTATTATATTCAGAATTTTAGAAATCCCTTTCGTTAATATGTTTCAATCGTTAGCTCTGTTGCTGTGTCGCGCAGTTTTTCATTTTTTGAATGACTAAATAATAATTATTATTTTTGGTTCTTTTCTTTTCTGTTTGTTGCACGCGAGAATCCATATTAATTATTAATGCAAATTTGCAGTTCGATTTGATTTCATTTTCAACCACTTTCGTTCATCGAAAACGCAGTACACAGCGTTAGCGATAAATGTCATCCACGATCCGGCCGAAATGGTGAAAAAAAAAACAATGAAAAGGAAAAGCAGAAAAATGCGCGAATAATCATCGACAGTTTTAAAGTAATACATCGATAGACACATATTAATCGAAATATAACAAAATATAAGGCAATTTACTAAAATTGGATATTGAATTGACCTATAAAAAGTATACGCGTTTTTCTCTCTCGTTCTTAATTCTTTTCAGTTTCGTTTATCGCTTCGTTGTCGTTCTACACGTGAATGTAGTGTTAATATTTTTTTGAATCGATTCCATGCATTTTATGAAAACACTCAAAATGTGATAGAGTGCGCGAGCGTCAATGAGGTATTTTATTATTATCATATTTATTTATTACAGTAATTCCCTTTTTTTTTTCCTTTTTTTCAATATTATGCACGCGCGACAAATGTTCGCCCAAAACAAGAATTATCACTATGTGTATGCGAGCTGGCACGGCACAAAGATTAAAAGAATATACGCAGCTTGCCATCAATTTCGATTCCATTTGCGTATTCTCAATTAAATTGATGATGGTTTTGGAATTGATGATAATTGCAAAAACCGTAAACAGAAATTTTGTCATCAAGAAAATGTGTCAAAAAATACACACAAGCTTTGCACTTATTCCAGAAAAAAGAACAAAAATTAGTGTCAACGCAGACATCTGTATGTGGATTTCAATTGGGAATGAGTAGCCGGAGCCACCACATTTTCTTTAATTGATAATTTCCGTAATGTTTGACTGCCTAATTTTTAAACAAGATGAAAAAGAAGAAGCAAAAAAAATTATACAAAAACATTGTCGTTTGCAGTTTGGAATAATGAATAGTCATTTTTGGTGTTTAATTTAATTATTGGTTTTAATCGAATCATTTTTGCTGGGGCTGTCTGTGTGTGTATTTGGACTTATTATTTATCAACTGCCAACCCCATCATAAGTCAACAGTTAGCGGCCAGTGGACAGTGAACAGTCACCGGTGAACGGTGCATGAAAAATGATGATGATGGTAAAAGATGAATATGTTAATGGATTTGTTCATAAAGCGATTTTTATCTAATGAAATTCATAACGAAATGATTGTTCTTGACAATCGCAATAAATTCATACGATTTTTTTTCCACTCTTTTGTTTTTTTTTTTGTTGAATGATGATTTAATCTGCTCGACGAACTGTTATTATGTGGATTTTCTTCTAAATGATCTATTCCTTTCTTTCGTTTTTTACGGCAATCTAAAATACGCCATTCACACACATGCCATTTATGAGGAGAGAAAAACCCGAATTCCAGTTTAAACAATTTCGATTGTCGGAGATTGACGTCAAAATATTCTTCTCCTCCCCCCCCCCCTACATCTGACCGAAGCCATATTCAAACGTTCAAACATTCAACATTTCATGATCAAAATCTAGATATCAAATTCAACCAAATAATAAATAATAAATAATAATTAATAAGAATATCACTTTGTACAATTTTAGATTCATAATCATAATCCAGATTTGAAATTTAAGATTGGATCTGAACTGTGCCAGAATTGCCATTTGTGGCGCATTTGAACTGTTCAAAATTTGAGTGGCATGATTTGAATGATGAATCACAATCGCGATTTCAGGTATTCATCTGGATATATGTGTGATATGCAAACGAAATCGATTCGGAATGCGATAGTTTTGTTTTCATAAATTTATTTATTTTGTCATTAAATGAGAGATCGGAAATGATTATGTATGTTTGGAAAAGATGAAAATTGACTTGCAAATCAAGTCATGTCATGCCATTCAATTGAATTTTAAATTTCCAAAAGTGTTTGTCCCGCAACAGCAACATGGTAATAACACATGAAACAAACACAAAATGAAAAAAAAACAAAAACAAAAAAATGAAGAAGAAAAAATGATGATCAAAACTGAAATTGAAAAAAAAAAAAGATCCATTAACATGTTCGATGAATGATTTGGTTCTTATGGTTTTTTTCATTTCGTTGTGTTTAAAATTCAGCGATTTTGTCATGATGAGATTGGGGGAGGTGAACCAAAATGAATGAAATGCACTGAATTGTGCTACAATTGAACATGCAATTGCATATATGAATGAACACACCACATTCGAAATGATTCGATTCGCTCAAATGATCACAAATCTAAATTATATCGTGTATCGTAATTTTCATCGAGCTCCGAATAAAATGCTCTCCACACACAAGAGAGATTGCCATACATTTTCGTCATTTTAGTCATTTTTTGGTGAGGTTATTCATTTTTAAGTCAATTTTAACACTGCATGCAACAGATATAATATATTAAATAAATAAAATGTGAAATGAACGAAAGACCAAACATGAAACGAAATAAAAAAAAAATCAACAAACCAAATGAAATTAGTATGCATAAAAAGGGGACATTCAATAAGACCACTTTAGAGAGACAATATTATTATACATTATACACTAATGCGAATGCATTGCTTGACTCTTTTTTTTCCTTTCGTTTTTTTTTTTTTTTTGTAAATAATAAATTCAGAGATAACAACAAAAACACACCGAAAAATACTTCATTTTCGGTCTACATAAGAAAATGATGGAAACAAATGAATGAAAATAGAGAGCGAACAGAACAGACCAGAAGGGGCATTTTACATTTTAACCATTTTTACATTTAGTTGACTATCTAGTGGATACTTTAAACAAGGTATTAAATACATGTATATGGTGCATGGCGTATGGCGTATATTTATATGTGGCCGTTTTTAGAAGAAAAAAAAAGGCACAATAATTATAAAAATATAAAATACGGCGAAAAAATAGTAAGCTAGGAATCAACAACAACGAAAATAATATGAAAATAGCAACAACAACAACAATCACACGAATTGAATGAAAAGACTGAGGCAAATGAACGATGCGATGCGCGATGCGATCCGATGAAATTTTTCTTTTGTTCCAAAGTAGCTCAACCGGAACGGTCGCAATCAGAAATTGCTGATATATTTTATAGCCGAATATATATTATAATATGTGTGTATACGGTGTGTTCGGTCGGTGTATGGAAAACGGTCTCAACAATATTTATTATTATTATTGTTGTTGTTGTTACTGTTTTCAGTTTTCTGCCTATTTTTTTCAGAAGCGGCCCTCTCTATCTCATTGTTTCTTAGCTAAATTTATCCCCCCACGACATGAGTGTGTGTGTATATGTTCATTTGACATTTGACGTTGATTCACAGGTAAATTAGGAATTAAAAAACGCACAAAGCATATCTAGCGCGGGTGATTGTGTGCATGGTTTAACCAAAGGCTTTACTAAATTAAAGGTTTCTTTCAATCAGAATTTCATTTGAAACAAACATAACCCAAAACCGAACGGTGCGAAACCATCAACTGTTGAATGTCGTCGTTGATGATTTGGAAAACATCAAAGAATAGAATGGAATGGTGGACGGTTTTGTTCCTTGTTTTTTCCTACATCATATTTTTCCTCTCACTCTCTCTGTCTCTTTCTCTCTCTGTCTTTTGTAAATATATATGGAATCTATGACTGTAGCCTGTGCTCGTGGTTCGTGGTGGGTCTTTGTCTATGTTCAGTGTTTGGAGAGTGAGATAATCACAATTACAGAAAGAAAAATATATTTTTCTCTATCCACGATACATTGTGTGGTAATCAAGCGAAATTACATTTTTAACTTTTTTTTTTTATGAAATAGACGCGTCATAGTGCTATTGTCTCTTAAATTCTCTTGGTTTCTCATTTTTAGAATTCTACATAGAACCATTGGTCATAACATTAATTTTTGCTTCTCTTTTTTTTCCACTCGCATTTAATTCAAAATGAATTTACTTTTTTTTTCTATTCTATTGTTTTTGATTTGAATTTTTTCCGTTTGGATTTTGTTTTGCATTTCTCTTTTCTCTTCTTTTGTTTTGTCAGAGCATTTGAATTGGTTCGTTTCATTCGATTACGTTCGGTTACAGTTGATGACATTTGCATCATCCAAAGGAGATATAATTGTTTCGTTTTCATTTGATTTTAATTATTTTTAATATTTATAAATGTATATAGTATTTTGTTTTGAGCATTGAAATCAATAAATATGTATGTAAATGTAATTATATAAAAAGACATAGACACTTACCGTTCGATAATGATGAGAAATTTTTATTATTTGAATAATCTTGAGGATTCGATGATAATCGTTGATTGCCCAAATAGTCAGATATTTCGGTTCCGCACACAGATGATTCGTATACATTTGACGGTATATTTTCTAATGTTTTTTCACAATCTGCAAACAGAAAGAATATTTCAATTTTTCACTCATTAAATGCTATTATAATTGAATTAATGGTATGAATGAACATAAACATTCATAAAATTGAATAATAATAACAAAGAATGGACTGGCTATATGGATTGATCAGAGATTATTACTAGCTCAGATTGCCACATATAAATAGATGTATTATTAATAATGTCGTTGTAACGTGCAATGTTCTTGATCAATTGATTATTATTTATCGTATGCATTCATATCCATTGTTCGGCATAAAAATGGTTTTTCATGAATTCGATTGTATGATTCTAAACTGATTTGCATTGACACACCATTTTCTTTGGATGAAGAATTGAAACAAGCTAGCAACATACGAATAAAAAGAAACCAAAGACCAAAGCAGCATAAATATGAAAGAAATGAGAGAGAGAGAGAGAGAGAGAAGAAGAAAGAAAAAAAAATTAGAGAAAAGGGTTGGTCTAATCCAATTTAAATGCCAAAACGGTTTTTGATTCGCTTTCAGGTAAAGTGCCACCCTACAGAAGTAATGTGCACATGATAAATACTTTCAAATAATGATTTGTCAAACTGGAACAAAATTAATATAATAATAATACTTTCCAAAGATGTAGCAAATGTGAACGAAAGAAATGGAAAAAAAAATAGTGTAATATTATTATGTATAGCATATTTGTTGCATCTTGATTTTGCTTGTTATTTTCCATTCAATATGTAATCATGTCATGCAATCACTGAACGAATGAACAGTGTCCAGATTATTCAATTTGATGTTTGAATAACAGCATCGTTTGTATCGTAATTTAGTTGAAAGATTGAAAACCCTTTTTTCAATATATATTAATATACAATGTAAAATGTTCATCGTTCATCGTACTAGTTAGCAATGGACGAGTAGCCTGTTGCCTGTTGCATATATCTAATGTTATTATCATTATTTCTGTTCTGATTTTTTTTTCCTTATTTTCTATTATCGAACGTTGCTACATTCAAATTGGTTCAATACATTTGTAAATTATTATTTTTTATTTATTTCATCTCAGTGTATTCCATACGGTTACTGTAAGGTCTTTGTTATTCAATCAAATGTTGTATATCTACAGTTCTATGACTCAACGATGTCAATGCGACTCAACAACAACAACAACAACAACAACAACAAAAAATCACAAAACGAATGAACAATTTTTCTTTTTCCTTTGAATTCATTTTTAACATTGCATCTGTTGTGGATATCCCGCTCCCTTCTGATTAAAAGAAGATAGAAAGAACATTGGCAATCGTGCAATTAATTTTAAGTGAAGGGAATGTTGCGATTCTTTGGCTTTTCTCTTTCCATCATGAGAATGAAGACATTTCGACTGTCGTCAACGCTCGACTCTCGACTTTCGACTTTAAAATCTGAATGCTGTGAGCATAATAAGCACTATGCACTAAGCACTTACATCAATATAAATGATAAATAAAGTGATGTGATGGCGATTTAATTAAAGAATTGTGAAATTCATTCATTGATATTTTGCTCAACGATCCAATCCAATTCCGATCCGATTCGTTGTTGTCGAATATAAATCTATGGATATTTTTTATTTTCTTCAAATTGAAATAATTATATATTCTTTGGAATTTGTAGTTTGTGATCACCAAGACCAAGGACGATATGTCCATAAACAAAACAATGAATAAATCTAATTTGAATAAAAAACCATTTCGAAAAGCGAAAAAGAAGAGATGCCTGAAATGTTTGAAAAGCGTTCCGAATATAGTTTGTTATATGCCCGCATAAAATGTGTTCATTCATTCAATTAGTATTTTAACAGGCAAAATATCCAAATGGGCCAGTATAAATCTTTGAGCATCTGAATGATAAAAACGAAATGAAACGAAAAATCACTATCCCATTAGTTGAATAAGTATTTGGACAATGGGACAATGTCAAGCAAATTGAAAAACAAAGGCCAAATGAATAATAATAATAACAATAATAAAATAGTAGCTCCAGAAGAGTCTCTTTGCAATGAAAATTGAATTTTTGTTATTTCTATATTAATATCAATAATAAACACATCTACATGTAGGTACTTGTATGTTGGCGATGGTTTGTTGTCTGTTGTTGTTGTTATTGTATGCAATTGCACATAAGTTTTCGTACATAAATAAATCGTTCAATTTAGTCAAACCAAACAGTAGAATTGTTCAATTGTGCAATGAATCATTTAAAACAAGTATTTCACTTTAGATTGCCATAAGTATTATGGATGGAATAGAGGACATTGATTCAATTGTAAATCGTTTGTATTTCATTTATATAGGATAATGGTTTTTGTTTTGCTGTGATTCATCGACACAAACAAGCAAACGATTTACTATTTGCGACGGAAAAAAATAAAATAAAATAATTGGAATAAATTTTATATTCAGTTATGAACATAAGTGAATGTATGAATATTTTTCGTGTGTACAAACCTTTTTGCAAAATTTCTAAATGTTCCCATAAAATATCACCGGTAAATGGTGGCGCAATCGCCAAAAAACCCTCTCGCCCCAATGCAATCATATCGCGGCCTCGCATTTTTGTGAACGGTTCAACACTTGTACACTCTAATGAAAATTCTTTTGTAGCCCAATTTAACCAGCATACGACATGCTCGTCGCTCCATTGACGTGGATCTGCAAATTGAAAAAAAAAAAAATGAAAATTAAAAAATGAAATAGAAAAAGAAAAGAAAATGAATCAAATTAAAATGAATTTGGGCCTAATTGGGTCATTGTTGATTGGTCATCCTTCGTTTGTATAGAAAACTAATGTAATCGGTAATTGCATCTCCTTTCGCTGGCAAATTCAAATTTTTCAATAGACAAGACAAAAATGGACAAAATGTCGTTTTCAATGAACCATAAATTTCGGCAAATTTAAAAAGAGATTTCGCGTTTCGAATGGGTCATTTTTGATTTATTTGGATAAAAAATGAAAAATGGAAAAAAAAAAATTGGAAGCGACAATTAGCTCTACAAGGAATCGATGAGCGCCAAAACAAAAAACAACAAATAAACCCAGCTCAACCGGTTCTAACCAATTTGAACTTCACTTCCGATAATTTTTCAGAGTTTTTGTTCATAGTTGCTCTCACATTTAACCTTATTATGTGTATGGTTTAGTTACATGCATTTGTTTCTCCACACTCTCCACACATCCAAACATTGATTTAATCAGTTTTGGTTTATAATATGTTTAGCAACCGAAAAATTTGAAAAACGAAAATTCATATCCACCATAAGGGGAACCAAATATCGACAAATACTGTAATGGTACAAGTTTAACTTGACCATATTTGTCAATACGAACAGAATTGTGTATTCCATCGCCTGGGTCTTTTTCTCTTTAGCTGTTAGTCAAGTCATAATTTATTTGATTTTTTCCTTCCTGTGTTAATTTTTTTTTCTCTCTCTGCTCTCTCTCAATCGCTTTCTCTGATCAAAAAGACTTGTAGTTTGTGCGCGAAGTTAAAATTAGATCATAATTTCATTCAATTAGGGCAACTTCATGGCTTTTATGAAGGTTTCTGAGGTACATTGTTTTTTATCTCCCTGTCTTTCGACGTTTTTTTTTCTTTCCTCTCTGCATTTGAGCATTTTTTAATTCACTTCCTATTCGGTTGTGTATGGAATGTTGCTAGGCGTCTTGTGATTTTTATTTTCATTCACGAAGCAAACCAAACAAAACAAAAAAAAAAACAGTGGAAAAAAAATGAATCCCATCATCGTTAATGTTTATTTTATGATCAAAATACTATGACAAAACGATGAATCACAGAGCAATAAATGTTCTTGCTCCCTTCCGATATTGATGCATAACATTGCTGACAGTAAGACAATATATGAGTTTCTATGACCTGGGAATATCATCAAAAGACAATAATAAACACGAAAATATCAAATAAAGAGAAGCCGCAATTTCAATTCCAATTCGAACAAATAAATAATAAATATAAGTTAAATGAATCGTTTTGTGGTTCAATTGTTGCTTATTCGATCAAATCGTTTGCATTATGTGTCACCACCATCATTCAGTCATATTGTTTATAGGTATTTGTCGGACAAAAGATTGAAACCAATTTGATGAACTGAAATTTTAATAATCGCACCATTCCATTTGAAGCGTAAAACAATAAGTACAAAATGTTTTAAAATTGAAATGATTCGTTTGTTTGCACACATTGCGGCTGGCATTCGGCATTTCATAGTCGACACGACAAATCGATGCTAAAGGAAGACACAAATCTTTTCCATTATAGCGTCAAAAGAACGAATCACATACGGAACACCGACCGAACATTTAATTATTATTCGATTAGAGTTGAGGGGTTCAGTGTTCAGTTCATATCATAAATTATGCCTTCGAGCAATTTAAATTCAGTGTGAAGTCCCAAATACCGTCCAATTGATGTCGGTCTATTTTATTTGTATCCATGTTATTCAGCAATGAAAGCAAACATATCTCAAAACAAAAGAGAAAAAAAAACCGAGAATCAAGAACATTGTCAGACAATTTGCTCAATTTGTCTTCCTTTGAAATATCGGATTTTCGGAATCTGGTTAAAGAAATGATTTTGCTTTTATCTTTGACCTACTTGGTGCATTTGGTTGTTCGGTTTCAAATGATATCTTAATGTTCCTTTTTTCAAAATAATTAAAAACAACCCTCAACTGATACCCAAAGAAATTGAATAAAATATCTACTACTGGTTACAGTTAAAGAAAAGAACAATCACTTGCGTTCGAATCGATAACATCAACAGGATAAAGGTTCAAAATATTCGCCAATTCCAATGAAAAAAAAATCGTACCCTTTTTATCTATGTTTTAATGGTTTGCTTGTCAACAGGTAAATATTTCTGTTTCGAATCTTTTGAATGGCAACATAAAAAAAAAATCTCTTCGCTTGAAACCGATAGGTCAAGTGCCACACACACACACACACACACACACCCACAGAGATGCAATCGAACACCTTAAATGGATAATTAGATAATATTGTGATATGACTGGAACTTACCTTTTGTGATGTTACAATGTTGAGCTTCTTTTCCCAAGATGCAAATGATGCTTTCAATACTTCTGTCAACTTCTTATTTGTACCGGGTGTCAATGGAGGCATTTGCGTTGGCATATCTAATTGATAATAATAAGAAGAAAATGTGTTAATTAATATCGAAAACTAATTAATTTATCGACAATGTAAACTATCTATTGTGGGACTTGATGGAAATTGGTGATTTTGATTCAATCAAATTTTAATCATAAATTTTCTCGGAAGAAGATGCATTTTTGTCATTTTGAAGAGAAAAAAACCCCTCAAAGAAAGAGAGTAAAAGATAAATTTGTAATTGATTGCGCCAACAATTGAAAGTTTTACCTTTTGGTCGTTGTGAAGACTTCATCACTGTATTAGCTTTAAGTCCCATTCCGAAACCGAATTTACTATTTGTATAATTATTATTTAAAAGATTATTGCAACTAGTAATGGCGCCGCGCAACGGTGTTCGGATCCGATTTTCATCTGACCAATCGATCCATTCGTTTGTCATTTTTTTAATCATCTATCGATTTTGATATGTATGAAATTAAATTTGAATCGATTCTTTTTTCTTTATTTTTTTTTTTGATTTTATTTTTCCTTTTCGATTCTTTTGCCTTCCGAATTTCACAGAGAAATAATGAGCAGCGTAAATTCGGTTTCAAATGCCGTGATGACTTTATTATCTTCGAAAATCTTTTGATCGTTTTCTTTTTATTTTCATCTGGTAAACAAATTATTTTATTTTTCTTTTCTTTTCTTTTCTTTTTTTTTTCGTTTTATTTTGAATTTTTAGTTTCACAAGGAACTGTTTCATCTTAATGTTTTCGTTGAAGTGCTGTTATTCCGAATGATATCACACAAACACTTTATAAATTTATAATTTATGCTTATTCATAACAATTTCCCTGAGCCTTTTCATTCCCGTAGTTTGTTGTATTCTTTTTTTCATTCGTTTCTCTGGCTCGATTTGTTTTTGTTTTTGTTTTTTTTTTTCGTCGATTGTCGATTTATTTGTCGCCAAACACTGTTCACCGTCTGTTCATCAAATTTTCATTTTCGAAAAACAATTCATAAATTTTCATTTCATATTCATATAAACACGTGTACACTGTACAAGCCAATCGCTATATGCTATTGTATATATTAACGAAACGTTACATATTTCAATAATATAATAACTTTATTCTATCACCCAAAAGAGTGAAGAAGAAAAAAATGGACTTTTCGAACAGCTATTAATAAATGCGTCGAATACTAAATAATAATAGCAAATTCGTTCTTTCTTCCCCATCACTTTCGTTCGCTTTTTAGGCATGTGCTGTTCGACATATGGATTTCCCGTCACTTGTGCTTTGTGCTATTTGTGTAAAAATATCAAATACTCATTCAAATGTGTATATTCATTGATTGTTCCGTTTGATGATAGTGCCCAAAACGTATGATGTGACTGAAAATATTCCATCCAAACAATTATCGAAACTGTTGATAATTTAATGAGGTTTTGCCTGAGATTTGTGGAAATTATGTCATATATAATGCTCCCAATGAAAATGACACGAGAAAAAGAAAACTAACAAAGTGTTTTGTCGATGTCAAAAGACGATTGAACGGGTGAATGATTTTCCAGTGAGTTTTTGAGCAATTTATCGCAGACTTTAAGGAAAAAACAGACGTGACGTTGAGTGTTTTGAAAACTAAATGAGTTGCATTTTAGGGCTATTAATCATGGAATTAAATGAAGAACACACACACACACACACACACATAAAGGAGAATCGATCTTTAGACATCCAATAAATTGGAATTAGGAATTGGGATAAATGGTGGGTCTGGATCTGTGTGTATGCGGTTGATATCAATTTAATATGATTGAATAATTATCCGTAGCCAATGTGTTTAAGTGTCATTTTGAATAAGTTGTCGAAAATATGCTATGAATTCTGTTAAAAGCCAAAAGCTAGATTACTAAATAGGCGGCCAACATGTTAGAGCATTTATTGCAATACTGATAAATTAAATAGAATTAAATGAATTATAAATGCGTGAGTGTGCTGCATGTTTAACACTCGCCCAAAATATTTCTATGAAAGGCAACAAAAAACGATCCCTAAGCATCAGATAAAACAGACAAAAATAACAGACACACAATTAATAAACAGTATCGATAGCTACCCCATAAATTAAAACCATAATCATTCAGTATACAAAACACAAAAACAAGAACAAAATCACGCATAACACGCATTCATTCAATAATAATCATGATAATAATAATAATCAAATAAATAATATGTTTAGAGAATGTGCTCAGTGTTTGAAAATGCCAGGCTATTCGACATCTCATTTTGAAGGGAAGAGAATGTGGACGTCTTTTTATTCTACACATTCGAAAAGTTAAATGAGCGGAAAACAAACCGAATTGACATGACAGCATTCAAGCAATTTTTTGTTGTTGTTTTTTTTTTTTTTGATCTAAAAGAAACGAACATGAGATGATGTGTCCAATGCCCAATGCCTTAATCATTAAATCATAAAATGCAACAAGATAACATTCTCAAAAATTCAAGAGGGACGCACGACAATAGGAACAAACGGAACGGAACCAAATGAACATTAATCCAGTGAATTTGGTTACAAATTTAACATTTTACTGGATTGATGAGTAGCGAGCCTACTCATGAAACATGGAATTGCCTCTAATTAAAAGTAATGATCTTAATGATTCGGTACGATATATTGTATGTACTTGTGTAAAATATGTAATGTATAATATATTGGGATGCTGCGTGCCTCTTGATAATAAATAATTTATGCGATGAGAGAAAGATGAGATCAGTTTTGTTTGTTTGGGGTTTTTTTTTCATCTCCTTCTTCTTCAACTTTGGATAATTGAATTAGAACATTTTCAATTGTTTTCATTTGCGGGTCATGCGTTGATTCTTTTGTCGCATGAACAGAACCGAAGCAAAAAATAATACTTTACCAACAAATTGTCCGTACGATTGATGTGTTGAAATTTTTGATATTTGAATATCCAAACAACAATTCATGGGCCATTTTTTTTTTTTTTAGATTGGGCACCGTTAAATGACGAAAAATTTGTACGGAAAAAGGACATTCTGACACATAGCTATATAAATAATGGGTCCAATCCATGAAAATTCAAAAAATAAAAAACGATTTTGAAGCTTGTATGTGAAAACACATCAAACAATAATAAAAAATAATCATGAAAATAATTGAAATGACAACGCTTTACATTGCAGAAAGAAATGGACTATTAACCAATTTATGATATCTACGTTGATATGATAAACGAACATAAATTTTCATGGCACAGAATCCCAACCGAACTCATATTCAATACAAAATATAATAATAATAAATAATATTTATTAATTCATATGGAATACTGAACCCACACAGACTCAAGTCGACTCAACTGAAACCGACTATCACATGGGCTAATGCCAATTTAAATGGTAAAGCAGAAAGAGACAAAATGTACTATGTACTATGTACTTTATGTTACTGCGTCGCTCGATATAATCATAACAAACAACAATCTGTTCGTGTTACCACTTGAAAGGTCGCCCTTTTTTGATGGCTTCATTGAACAGTTTATGAAAACAAATATACACAAGATTGTCCAGATATATTGTACATTGTACACAACTGAAAGCAAAGCATCATTTTCACTCATTTCAATGGAATTGATTGAATTGAGGAGTTTATTGAATTTAGCGCTTATTATTTGGTTCAAATCATGAACTTTCAGTGCATCGTTTCTATTGGATCGCTGTGGATTGTGGACTATATTTATTTTTCATTTTCTCTTTTTTTTCTCTCTCTCTCTCCATCTCTCTGTATAATAAGCCAATCGGTAATAATCAGTCATTGTTTTTGTTTTGAAAATTGAATCAATAAAATTCTAATTGGAAGGGATAACAACAAATCGTTGAATGGATTGAATATTGAACAAATGTAAGTGAAATCGTCTACGAGATATGCGAATTTGCATGGGAACAAAAGTCTACCACCATGCACAATAAAACCGAACTATGTGCGAATGCAACAAGTGATTTCAATGCTGAAAAGTCTAAATATTCACAATTTCGAATGTTATCGTGTGAATATCGGAATTGTCGGTACGCAAAGTAACCACTGCGAAGGCCTTCTTGACGCGATTATATCTTTTTCTTGAAATTTTTGTTTCATTTTTTTTTTCTTCTCCATTTTATAAAGTAAATAATTAATCATATCATTTCAATTATTACAATAAAATGTTTTGAAATATTTAATTTCAGTTTGGCCAACCGAAACTTTTGAGTGAACGATGTTTATTCCATTGTTGTCATAGCAAATCCAAATTTCCACCTCAAGGAGTTTCACAACTAGAACGGTTTGAATTAGCTTTTATGGATTGGACTGAATGAAGGTCGAAGACTGCCGATTATTCATTCGCAAAATAAAATTCATATATATATATATATAAATATTAAATATATTGTTAGGATTTATTTTGAGTTTTTGATTTGAGGCAGAGGCATAGTGGCCAGCGCACAGCTAGAATAGAAAAATATTGTTCACTATATAAATTGTTATGATCGCTATGAAGCTCTTTTTCATCAAAAAAGAAAACAATGAGCTGCAAAATTAATTACGCATGCAAGGCCATCGTGGCAATATTATCGCGCATATTCATAATTCCCGATTGGGATGCCGCATTGTGTTTTGTATTCTATATTTCTATACTTGGTCCAATGTCTGTGTTTGAACATCATTTTTTCTGTGTTGAACATTTTCCATGATAATTTGCATTTAATCTCAACATTACGATCAATTTGTAAATATTCTCAACGTTTCATTCATTTATCAATTTATCAATTGAATGAAATTTTCAAATAAAATCAATTACAATTCGGAAAATATTTGCGAAGCCGCCCCACCTAGAAAATATCTTTGCGATTGTTTGCTATGTTTGTGAAAATATTAGGGGAAAAAAAATAGAAATAATTTAATTTTAAAGGCTGCCAGACTTTCAAACGAAATAATTCCGAAATTGAACATTTGGAAGAAATACAAAAAAAAATCACGTTCGTAAATTGATTCTGTGATTGTGGTGACGAGTGACGGCTGAAGTTGCCGTCTGTCACACAACAGATAATAACCTGAGGTGAAATCACCTTCTTTATTGACAACGTAAACATAACACATCCGCTGTTTGATGTTCGCCGATGAAGATGAAGTTTCCGTTATTCATTTCCACATCATCAACATAAAATCATCTCATTTGATTCAATACATTTAAGATATGGAATAGCTACATCACAGTTTTCCACATACTAAATTAAATTTAATTTGATTTCGACGGCGAATGCAGACAATTTACAAACGATTTTTTGGCATTCGAATGATAAAAACTCCACAATCGAAATGATGTCTGCGATTCTTCCGCAGGGGGCTCAACTGCATCGAAATTCAATTGAGAATTAGGATGATGTTATCAGCCCAGAGTAAAATGTCGCATGCGCCAATCACTTTCGATTTTCATTTATTTTCACCGAAAAAAACATTTTACAATCAATTCGAATTATTTATACTCCTTCGTGGAGAGTACAATTCAAAACAACACTTTCGCAACCAATTGCTAAAATAATGCAACCCATTCCCGTTTCTTGACCATTTTATCTAAGATTTTCTTTACAATTACTTTTTTCGAACAACAAAAATGTTTCTACTTGAATTGTGTTTATTGAAACTTGAAACCACTCACTGAACAGACATAAATTTCGTTTAATAGCATCGATTAAATCCTTTGGATTCATTTTCCTCGTGTCATTGATCGGCTTGACATTCAACGGGATCGGTTTCATTATTTTCAAAAATCAAAATATATTTTTTCCGTTTTTCAGAAAAAAATAAAAGAAAAAATTAGGAATTTTATTCGAAAACAATTATTACATTGAATGTATGTATTTTTAAAACTGTTCCAAATGATGTTCTCCCCACGATTGTTTCATCTCACAAATGTCAAAAATGTTTGTCGAATTTATTATTGTTGGCGTTTTGTTTTTATTCTTCGGGTTATTTTTTTTTTTCTTCCAATTTATGTGGCGATAACGAGAGGAAAATAGTTGGCCAAAAAAACGAAAACCTCAAACTAATAAAACTTCAATCGTCGATCACAAAAGGTAATGGAATTATCCGATTTGAAAAATAAAAAAACACACACATAACGTCCATCGTACACACTGTACACTGTACACAAAAAATGACAAGCTGAAAAATCACACGGAGAAACAAAACGGAACGAACGGACCGAACGGAACGCATTTATAGAATTTATTATCTCGTAGTGTCTTTAGCGCTTTGTCATCAGAACTAACGAACGTGAATGAAAAATAGTATTTTTCAGTAATACAATTTGTTGTTGTTGTTGGTTTTTCGATATCCGAAGCCAGTGTAGCCAGGCCAAGCCGTATAGCTTACAGTGTAGCTAGTGTTTTGTTTTTTTTCATTTTTCTTTTTATTTAACTCTGTATTATTTATTTATTTATTTTTTTTTTTTGTACTCTGTCGTCTTCTCTTGTTTGGTTTAAAACATTGCCTATGTGTTTGCATGTAATCGAATGTAATTCCATCTCTTTCATTTCCACCTTCAATGGGATCGTTCCGTGTGTACTGTCACGTTACGTATCGGTGTTGTTTTGAGGATGTGTAGCGGAAATGCTTAGTACATACTACATACATTCATTTAGACGATATTTTCATATTTATCCAATTTTGTTTGTATTGGTCTGCATGAGATAGTTGGCTTTCGTTGTCGTTGGCCTTTTTTTCTCTGTTCCGTTTTTTCGGATCTTTGCTTGTATAATTTACTATTTACATTGTCGTTGATATGAATATCACTCAACTAGGTTTGTTGTCTGCTGATGTTGTTTGTATTTGGCTCTTTGGTATGGTTTGTTATTTGTCCATGTGTTGTTGCGTTGATCATTGATGTCTGTCGGTTATGTGTACGTTTCTCATTTAGATATTTATTCAAAAAATATTCACGGATATTGAATGTGTGCAAAATTTGCAAAAAAAAAAGAAAAAGAAAAACAACACAAATAATAGCAAAACCACTCAGCATTCAGCCCTGGCTTAATGATTTTTTTTTTGGTTCGTTATTATTTTAAGGGCTTTGATTGTTTGCCATCATGATTCATTCTCGTATCAGATCATCAACCACCAAATGATAATAACCAGTAATAGCACATGAACCTGATCGCACTGATCACCTGTATGGCATTAAATGTTGATGTTGGCCACATAAAAAATGTTCGGTTCCTCTTAAACTACGATAACGTAGTCGTTAAGTAAACAAACATTGTACACAATGGTATAACAGTGCCATAAGCTGGACTAGGGCAAAAGTTTATTTGAATTGTTGCTTAACACAATACCAGCCAAACGGTGTGAATGAAAAATTACATTAACAACCACCACCGACACATAGAATGCATTCTTTTTGCCGAATGAATTCACAAACAGCAAACAGCAAATCGTCAATGTTGAATATTGAACACGACAGTGCAACGGATAAAATAAGCAATTTTTAATCCATGAAAAATTAAACCGAAAATTGAGAGGGAACAATGTATGATCGTATATGGTACAGTTGGTGTATAGTCAGCACAGGTGGGGTCGATCGTCATATGCGATGCCATCAGATAGATCGCATTCAGTTTACTGGTTGATTTTATCATTTACAAATACATTCATGCATATTTTTGAACACCGGCTGTGCACTGTGCACTCTGCGCTATATGTTTTAATGCAATTTGATTTCTTATTTCCTTTTTTTCTTCCGGTGCCAGAAGAGAGCTATTTTATGGGTGAAATATCGACCAAATCAACATCACCTTTGAGAGCAAAAGGGACACACAAAAAAAAACCGAATAGTGTACGATCATTGTATTGAACAATCAACACTCATCAATATTTCTTTCAATGTTTCGATGAAATGAATACGGATTATGAGAGAGCGTCATGTGTTTAAAACTCTTGTTGAACAAATGTTTTTCACTTCTTTTTTTTCTTCTCTTCCTCATCTTCGTCTTAAATGACCTCTTCTGTGTTACATTTATGTGCCTTGAACGTCGTCCGAAAATGATAGGAAACGCGGTGTATATGAACAACATTGTAAAAAGAAACGACACAGACAAATCTTAAGTGCTTCAAAATAAATATAATGTGGAATCTTTTTTTTGTGTGTTTTTTTTTTACTTTTTCTTTTTCTATTTCATGTAGAATTGAAAGTCAATTGCTATATATTTCAATTGTCTGTATTACGTGGATGCTTTTAATGAACTCAGTTTAGGTTTCGGAACTTGATATTAGAATTTTCTCGAAACATTTGCCAAATTGAAAATTGAAAGCTATTCTTGGACGCATGAAGAAAACATATATAACATATTCAACGTGATAGTACATAAATGACGAGAATATTTAAATTGATTCCGTCACTCGAACTTGTGTACACATTTGCGCCTGATTATGGATATGATTCACGTCAAAGACACATTGTCATGAATCGAATGCCAGCAATGAAGTATATTTAGATTAATTTTAATTGCAATTAGAGCAAACTACTTGATGAATGTATGTATGCATGATCATTGCTTTGGCTTTGGCTTTGGCTTGTTGTTGTTACTTTTTTTCATCCTCATTTTTCGAGCTGTTCGTTTGCCGTTTTAATTCTTTTTATCGTTTATTTCCGGTTGATTTGGTTGGCATTTTATTATTATAAATAATCATCGTGCTCTTCAATTTCATGAATAAATGAGAGTTGAAGTTGGAAACAACAACAACAACAAAAAATGATAATAATTTGACTTCACAATTAATTCTATTTGTTTTTTCATGCGCAACATTATACAACTCTGGCGTTTCCTTTTGTCTCACTGCACTACATCGGCAAGTTATGACTCTCGGCCGATATCTGTTTGAGATATTTGCATTAACAACAAAAATGTAATTGTAATTATACTACACAATTCACATGATCGATGTTTCATGGCTGAAATCATTTTTCTTCATTTTTATTTCAGTTTCAATGGTTTGGTTTTTGTTTATGTATGACAATGTTTCAATGTAAATAATATCGATGTAAATTCGTCTACTATTCTGAAAAATAATTTCCATCGACAGTGACATTAGGTATTCAAGTCGCATTATGTCATACATCCATATCGATCAACTTGAACAGAAGCTCAATAAGTTCTACAAGCCCCCGAAAATGGAATAAAGAAAAGAGCAACAATAAAACGATCGACTGATTTTTCATTTGATATTCGTTAAAGTGTTTTTGTTTCCATTGTTTTTAATATGCAAACACTAACCGATGAAAACAAAAACTAATAAATATGTTTAAAGTGAAACCATGAATGAAATATTGAGAAAAAATTGAAAAAACATAAACGAATACATGAATGGGACATAATCGATGTGCAGCACATACACACCGGTGCACCGTACTCACTACTAAAAAAAAAAAAAAAAAAAAGAAGAAAAACCAAAATTAATGGTGGCATATATATTCATTTCGTTTCAATAGATCCCTTCGGAACCATTTCCGGTGTCTATCTCATATTAACTATCATCATCTACTGTTTATGAAGAATATGTAAAGAGACGAATAGTCAATTCAAACATACGAACTGGATAAAAACTGAATAGTGAGCACGCACACAAAATACACAAATAATTTTCTGTTGTTGTTGTTGTTGTTGTTTGGTTTTTTTTCTTCTCTTCTCTTCTTTCTGTAATTTTATTATTATTCTGTTGTCTGTTCATTCGAAACTTTTTTTCTCGGCTCATTCGTCTTTTCCTTCAGCCCATAAAACTCTCCGTGTGCAGCCTGGCAATGTGAGGCAATTGAACAGATAACAAAAGGAGAACATGGCACGGCATCAGAATGAAAGGGAATTTTCTGAGTATTGAAGATGACGCAGAGAGAGAGACAAAGAAATGAGTAAAAAGAATAGACGATACGCAAGATCGAAGCGACTGAATCATGATCCTCGAACATAGCAACATCGAGGCCACAAAAAAACTTCTTTATCTGTATTTGCATCTTTCTTCTGAAATCTTTTTTGTTTTCAACCTCAAAATCCTGACAAAGATTCCACAATCTAAACGAGTATTTTGTGCAGTGTGTAGTACACAGTGAGCATTGCATATCAATATTATTACGCTTCTTCTCTCTTCATCTTCTCACAATCGATGCCTGCGAGATCGGAATGGATAATAAATTTAACGACAACATACTTTCACGCTTCCATTCAAACCGATATCCTTTCATTTCGGTTCTTTTTTTCCTTTTTTTATTATTACATATTATCAATGGGTTTTTATATTTATTTTTTCTTATTTCTCTCAGCCATTTAACTGTTGTTCACCTTTTTAATTCTCAGCCCAACTGACCTAATCTGTATCTTTTGAGACCTTTTTCTTCCTCGAATTTTTGTTTTTTTTTTTTTTTTTACTAAATTGAAACAAATGACCTTTTGCCATCTGAACGGTGTAACGCATGTCGGATGATCGTGATGACGATGAAATGCATGAAATTGGATTTAACAAAATGATCGCCAATTTCGTACGCAGCAACGAATCAAAGGATTTTCCGAAGGAAATTCATTTTTGCCCGTAGAAAACATTCATTTTCATGGTTTTCGAAGCTTTTTCTCTCATTCATTCATAAATATGGTTGATAATATTTCTGTTCTCACAATTCACAAACCGATTTTGTTATGAATGAAAATGATGAAAATGATCGTATTTTGTGCTGTTGAACGACTTGTCCTTTTTGTTTATGTGCGCGCACTGTAATGTACGAGTGTAGTGTGTGTGTGTGTGTAAATACGGCTGGTTTCAGGTTTTTCTTTTATTTATTTCCATTTATTTCGTTCATGCTGACACACATTCATGTTTCATGCACATGTTTCACATGTTCGATGTTCAATGTTCAAATTGCATTCAATGTTGGATATTTTCACTTCTTACATGTACATATCTAAAGTTGAAGAAACGTAAACAATTGCTCGCTCTTGGCTATATAATTCTTATTATTTTTACTCGTATTTTTTATTCCCATTCTGCGCTTCTAAAACTGGAACTCATGTTTTTGTTTTTTCAAACAAAATGAATGGATAAATGAATGGCATATCGAGAAGAAAAACAAATCGAATGAAATGAAACGAATCATCAGAATGAATGGAAAAGATGGTGAAAAACTGCCAAGGAGAGTTATTTTGTGCCACAGGAGTTTTCTAATGGTTTGTGATGAATGGAAACATCGTCCATGACTTGTACAATTTCGAAAATGTCAAATCGAATTTATCTAATCGTTTCTCGTTTAAAAATGTGTTCAGTCAATTGGCCAAATACACAGTTGGAGAAATATTGATGCTGTTGCATACAATGCATCTAAAACACTATACACACCATTCACCATACGTTTTTGAGGCCTCTTCATTCATTCATTCATTCATTCTTTCATTCATTCATACTTTCATTCATTCATTCATTCATTCATTCATTCATTCGTTCTTTCGTTCATTCATGTATTGACTGTACGTTTTCATTCATTCGATATGTTTCATATGAATATCCACAATCCGAAAGTGCACTTCCAACCGATATCTTCTTACCTATCGAACATTTTGAAAAAAACGAATTCTTTTTATCAATAATAATCATAACGATTCAACTGAAGTGATCAACAAATTGATCAATGATCATTACTATTATTGTCCATCATTCACCGACTCTGAATCACTCATTCATTCATAAAAATATGCATTTCTCAAAAATACACAAGTGAGTACTGGTTCTCTGTGTTCAACATTTTTATTGCATCCATGGACAAATCGATAAATAGACAACAGGAATATTTTTTGTGCTTTGCATTTTGCAAATTGTTTAATAATAACTTTCGGAAAAGGTTAACCAAAAATAACGAAAATAACGTTGCCGAATATTTTCGGCATGGCAATGAAATTTCATATTGACTCGACAGCCATTTGGGTTTGATATGGTGGTTAGGCCCACAACATACAGCCCATACATCTGTATCGCACAATACACATTTTTCAATGCAGTTGTAAACATCGTTTTTTATTTCAATTTCTGTCTTTCTTGTCGTTTCTTATTTTTCATTTTCAATTTTTACGCGTTTCTTTTCCTGTTGTCCGTTCCAATGTAATTTTCAATGTTGAAGTTGATGTAAATTGTGCCTGCATATGGTTAACGGTGTATGATGAACGCACTATTCCAACGCACATACCAATTGTTTAAATTTGAGTTTTCATTTCAGATTCAAAACCGAGCTCAATACGTTTACGTTTACATTAATAACTTTTTTATTTGAACTTTGAATTGCAACAAAATCTCCAATTTTATTTGACCAAAAACATCCAGAACAAAAATTCCTATTTTCTGTTTTGTTTCTTTTGGTTTTTTTTCGGTTGTCTATTGACTCAATTGCGATGTTGGATCGGTGAATTCCAAAGGGGCACAACCAAACATACATATATTTTCATATTGAACGCAAAGTAAACATTATCGGTGCGTTTGCATGCATAAAATAATGATCATCAAATTGACTGAATTTAACTGCGAACCCATTTTGGTAATAATTCCGGTTCGATGATCAGTTCATTGTCGGTTTCATTTCGGGTATAAATACGTTGTACACCGAAAAATTTTTTTTATGGAGAATCTTAGTACACAGTACACAGTTGTAGACTATCTTTGCCCATTTTATAGGATTTAATGGTTTTCGTTTGAGATATAATACACCGAAATTGAGCTAGAAACAAAAACCACAAACAAAAAGGAAGTAAAAACAACAAAAATAACAGAATTTCAATTTGGTTATGATCATTTTAAATAAGAATGCTGCATAAGAAACTCTTTTACATATACTAAACCAAATTTATACGTCCGGTGTCATTTTCCATAATAATAATCATTGATGGAATCGAACGAATCTGTGCACTTTTTTTTTCTCTCCATATTCATTTGCCTTTGTTTTGATTGCAAGTGAAATTTTTCGTTGTATTCTAATTGAAACAACAACAACAACAACAAAAAATGTCTTCTCTCATTCATGAATGAACGAACGATGGACCAATTGCATAATAATATGTGAGCATGAGAATTGAAAGAAGAAAAAAAAAGGAAAAAATGGTTAATATAACTGTCTTCGCTTGAACACTTACGCATCATTCATTGCGTTACCATTAACAAGTACATAGAATCATTAACGGAATTTTCGCGCATTTGATTTCGAATGGGAATGTGTGTGGTTTACAACCAGATGATAGACTATTTAAATAGCCAACGAACGAATAAAACGTGTTACTGTGGTAGCAATGTTTGGTCGCAATCATTTATTTACAATTTATTTAAGCAACGATCATTCAACATTAAACATTTCATATTATATACATGTATATTCAAATTTCCAATGTAAACAAAAAATCGAAACAAATCTATAATAAAATAATAATCAGTGCATCAATTAAATTTTTTTTTTATATGCCACTCATGAGACTGGTAGCCAGCTATTTTGCATCATAAAATTCCAAAATGAATACACGCACAATGATCTGGGTTCATTTCAAGAATGATATTCATTTTTATGACATAACATTTGCACGATGTTAATATCAGCGGTGTCATTCGGTTGGTATGAACATTTGACCAAACATTAAACAAATACTTTTTTATTTCTTTCATTGAAAAATTTGAATTATTGGCATATGCTTTTGTTTGACTGTTCATATTTAATGTGTGCTATGAGATGAACAAACGATGGTGATTTCATGTGTTTAAATCCATTTTATATTCATCCATAATGGCTACAAAGCCCTTTACAATACGAACAATATATCCGAATTTTAAATCGGTGCGCTAATATCTCATTTGAAAAATGAATGGTCAAAACGGTAGCCATGAACAAGGGAACATATCGAGGCAAACTAAACCATTCGTATTGACGTTCAAACTGAATATATTTGTATATTCAATATTTATGCATCATTTCATGCACACAGCGCACACAGTATTCCATAATAATAATCATTTAACAAAATAAAAATAAAAATAAAATATTGATGTTTTTGAACAAAAAAAAAAACAAAAAAAACAAAAAAAAAATTAAATGCAGAGAGAAGACAAATTCATACATCCGGTGGTGGTATGTAATGCAATATTAAATTTACACATGACATAAAATCAAATGAAATGAAGAAGACGAAAAACAAGAGAACCAAAGAGGTAGACAACGCAATAGGCAGCCAAAACTAAAACAATCAAAAAAAAAATTATCATTTGAACGACACAACTCTTTGTTTGATAGCCAGACTTTGTGAACATGATCTGCATCTCTGAACGAACAAACGAACAAACAAACAAACACACTTAAAAATTCAAAAACGAAACGATCTGGATTTGAGAGTGAGAAAAGAACGAATTGCAAACGAAATAAATACGAACAGAACATTGAATGAAAGAAAAATATACAAATTGAATTCAAAGCTCAAATGGATTTGAATGAATGAATGAATGGGTTAAAGGCTTATGCCTGGCAACTGTGACAACATACATCGAATACGGCAAATTGAAAAATCACTGTTTCCACATCAGGTGAAAATTAAATGCCACCAATTATTATGATACTCTTAATTCTCAATTCATTTCTCAATGGGAATTGAATTGGCAACAAGTTGCTTATATTGCTTGTTGAACGGTGTTCACTTAGGTAAGCTCGTTGTTTGCTGTTTGCAAATGAGTTCAGCAATCGGACACTGATTGAGTACGTTTTTGAAGTGTGATCATCGCATAGATATTATTAATCCGGTGAAATGAAGGCGCTTGTAACATTTTACACGGGATGTTAATAAATTTTGCTGTTTCCATTCCTTTCTTTCTTTCTTTCTTTCCATCTTTCTATCATTGGTTGTGGTTTTGATGCACCAAACATGAAATATATTTCTTATCATTTAATGGTTTCGATCGATGAATTCAATGCCATGAGCAGCATTTGCTTACAATTTTTATTTAATTTTTTTTTTATGAAAATACAAATTGAAACGAAATGAATGCATTGAACCGATAATTTTTCCAGAATTTACTTAATTAGCATAATCATTGTCACATTCACAAGAGTGAAAAAAAATGTGATTTGTGCAAACAACCACAAATGATAATGATGATGATTATATTAATATTTTTTTTTTCAGCAAAATGACCGAATGAGTTAAGTGAACGAAATAAAACTGAATGCAAGGAAAATCATTGGCTTAATCAGCAAGGCTTTGTAATTGATTCGCATTCGCATTCACAATCACATGGACTCAATTGATGTGAATGCATGGCCTACTGAACAAATCTCTTTTAGATCGGCTCTCATTCATTCGTTCATTCATTCATAAAATGGTTCAACGTTCCTGTCCCCTCATTATTTGTTGCTGCAAAGCTGCTGCAAAACTGCTTTGGTGCTGGGTTTTTTCTTTCAATCTTCTCTCATTTTGTCTTATTGCCTCTTTTTTTGTTATGGGAAACCAAAATTTATTGAAGAAAAAAAAACCGTTCCTCATATAAAAAGGCGGAAAACGATTAAGATTTACAAGTGAAGTTTTTTTTTTAACTTTCTTCTTGTTTTTCAGTGCATCTTTGATTGCATTCACTATGTGACAAATCAAGAAAAAGGACCGAGAGCAACCAAAGAAAAAGAGTTTCAGTTGGCAAAAGTGATCGGTACCGTGGAGCTAACTAATCTAATATAGAGAAAAATCATTCAATCTTATTTTTTTCGTTTTTCGTTCATTTTTTATTCATTTCGTTTGCCATAACCGCCGAATAGATGTTCATCGGTATCATTAGTCGATCTTATATTATGATATTAAATAGGTAAACAAACCAGATGCACCATGTCTTTAAATCTTTCACTATTATAGCACTGGCACTGGCACTATGCAACGAACGGTGTACGTGTACAACGTGCAATTATAAAGTAACTGGCTACAGAAGATCAAAAACTGAGCCAATGCTAAGAGTGAGATAGAATTAAAGTGTTTGCCATTTGCTGTTGACTTTGTTCAATTTCAGTAGCAACGTTTCGTTGTTGTTTGATCATAAAACTGATGATTCTACATATACCTCACTGTTTCAATTGATGCAAAATGACCAGCATCGATGTGGTGCTGTTTGAGTGTGTGTTTGTTTGCCAGCAGTTGGCAATTTAAATACACAACTACTGATTTACCATCGCAATTTGCAATGTGCAAAGTGCATAGTAACAAATTGTGATAGTACATTTGCCTTCATTGTCAACACAGAGACCTGAGAACCGAGAACCGAGGACCGAGAACCGGGAACCGAGACCCGAGACCCGAGACCCAAGACCTAAGACCAGTGTCTGATGATTGCGGAAAGAAAACATTTCAATTCGAAAATATATGTATGGAAAGGGAAAAAAATGTTGCATGAATTTCAAACAGAAAACTGGACATGGAAAAATATGTAATTTGTTATCTCTATTTTGCCAATAGTTTATTTTGATTCTTATTTCATTTCGAGCTTCGAGCACATCCATATGTGTATACACATTACACGTTGCTGTTTGGCATCATTGTTGCAATATATCTGCGAAACGAATTCATTCATGAAACGGCTAATGAAATGAATAAAAAATGCGAAAAAAAAAAGAAAGAAAAATATCAACAACAACAACAACAACAACGAAACTATATATTTGATATGATTAGTTGATATATGTACCATTGGGGCTAGCTTTGACAGGCATGGTATGGTGCATGGTGAAGTTGGCCGATCGCTTGCTCGCGATCGAAATGTGCAATGTGCAATAGTCAACTATTTTGCAGTGTCTGCCGCTGTTACAATGAAAAATTGCTATTTGTACTCAGTAGTAAGAGCACACTGATTGCAAGACTGCAAGTGGTGGATGAAAAACAAAGTAACAGTCAAACATATAATATAGAAATTCTAGGAGTGATTCGTTTCATTTTTTTTTTTTTTAGTTTTTCATTTGTTTTCTGATTTTCATTCTCGACCATATACTTTTTTTATATTGAGTTGACTTACGTTGATTTATTGAAAATCTATTTCACATCTGCCGCTTTTGGAATCAAATGGATAGCAGGAAAGGCACAGAACGAATGATGACGACGACGATGACGATGAAAAAGAAGAAAAAGCCTTCTGCAAGAAATAGCATCAACTACATTGCTATCGAATGGTTTGCAATTATTTTTTCGCTAGTTTTTTTCCCTTTTGGAAATCAAAATAAAGATCATTTGATTGTTTTCGTCAAGTAAATTCGCATCGATTATTGTTTCAATTCTTCTTTTGAATCATGAATTTCGATAATTCTGGAATTGGTTTCTTCAAAATTAATTGGCTGTTTGGTGCTTTAGATTCGTTTATATCACACTACAACTATATTTTGCCATTGGTTCAATGTTCAGAGATCATGATTCATGGTTCAGTAAATTCTGAATTTGTATCAATTTCTCAAATCGAACTTCCCGATAGTCACAATTTTTATGCTACCACAGATCAAAATTTGAATGGCTGCGTTAGCGTGGCAAATGCCTGTTATCCATTTGAACCGAACGCACATAGAAAATAATATATGGTCAAAGAGAGAGACAGAGCACAAAGAATAAATTTGCCAACAGCACATTGTACAGGAAATGAGTAAGTGCAGCTCAGAATTAATAAGGCGATTAGAATATGAAAATATAAATGTGTTTTTATTGTTTTAAATGGAACGTATGCATGATTATTTGAATTTCAGCCAGCTGAACCAAGAAAAACATTTAATTTTGTCTTACCATTCGATGTCTTCCTATTCCTGTACCATTTGCCGTAGTAATTTTAATATGGAATAGATAATACTCGATACAAATTGAAGGAAAATAATAAGAATAATTTGCCGCAGGTATTGAATTCTCATAAGCATTCTTGAATCATTAATTAAATGCAACAGCGTCAACAATTCATTTTTACATTAAAATGCTTAACATTCAATTAGTTGATGTATTCGTTGGTGAAATGTGAAGATTTCACAATTTAATATGATTTGTTGACATTGATATGGGCAACTTATGCAATTGAACAATAAATCTCGATTGAAAATTAAATGAATTTCAGTCACCCTTCGTATGTACCCCGTATGTATCACTGTCTATCTCAATGGAATTTTTATACTTTATACATATTTACATTGAGCCCGAAGCGTTTTTCTATAGCAATTCTATAAGCAACACGCTATTGAGACAAAACTGAAGTGACAAATTAATTTACTCTCTGTCTCTGTCTCTCTCTCTCTCTCTTTATTGTTTACCAATAACCAATCGAAAGCCATCAACCAAACACTCGTCGATTCCATCGACAATGTCCGCACGACGTGTGGGTAAATATGCTTGAATTCTCTCGTTTGTTAACGTTGCATTTTGTTTCGGCATTTTGTCGGCGTTAAAAGATTCATTAAATATTTATAAAGCAATAATTCACCGCTTAAGCAGCCTTAAATGAATTGGATAAATGAAATATGAATAAAAATATCAATATAAAAAGGTAATTATGCGTATGAACGACGTATGATTTGTGTTTGATGTTTCGGACTTAATAAATTCGCTTTTATGCTAAACGTATTATAAGATTTGGCACAACAAGTGTACATAATACATAATGCCAAGAACACGGCCAACAAATAATCATAAATATATATAAGGTTTTGTAATATATCAATGGATCATCCAATATCCAATCCAGGTGATTGGATGCACCTTGTGGTTCGTTGGTGCGGCGATTTGCCGTGAGAAAATAGACATAACCAGAAACGAATATATGTGAGAGATGAAATAAAAAATACAAAAAATAAAAAATAAAATAAATAATATGAGTGTGATGTGCCGGCATATAACGCATAAGATACACAATAAGCGGTTAATGGTGTTTGAATATCCCCATATTTGTTTTTAATTGTATGACTCATAAAACACAACGACTAATATACCCATTAAGAAAAAAAAAATTAACGTTCACTGTTCGGTCACCATTTACAATAATAATAATAATAATGAGAAGACATGAAATCAACGACAGGCAAAACAATCACTCAAACACAAAATCATCCAAAATACGATCGTGTTTCATTTTGTTAGTGTAAACGGCATAAATGTTGATTGTGTATTGACCGCTCACTGGGCATCGGCCAACATATGAATGAAAATGAGAAAATAAAGAAGAACTCATCAATGAATTATAATGATATCCAAATGTTAATTTGTGACATTGACTCCAATTGATAATAGATGCATTGCATGTTTCAAAAGGTAACAGACATCAAAGACAAGCAAAAGAAAAAAAAACCATAAAGAAAATATACACATTTCGACTACAACCAAACAAAATAGATACACTCAGCAGGTTTAATCGAAATTCCAATCAAATTAAGACAAATTCCAATTGAAAATGATACATTTCTACCTTCAGTTCATGTGGTAGAATCATTTTAATGGCTCTGTTGTCATCCCATCAACTTTATCAATAAAATATATACATGTGTTCATAATGTTCATTTTGTTTTGAATTGTCGAAAATTTCATTTAAAATTTCATCATTGTTGATTAAATGTTAAACGCAAACCAAGCGATCTCTTGCCTATCAGAGCAGTTAGTCAAATATGTGTGTGGGCTGCCTGTTGATTAAACATATCTGAAAATATTTTGGTCATTTAATTTGTTCATATCTCATAATACAAAATGAGAACAAATAAATCGCCATTTGCCATGAAACAGTGTTTAACATTTGTCACTTAAAATGTGTTAAAATGTGTTTAAATGATATCTAAACATTGACACCAACACGCATTTGTACAAAAGATACAATTTATATGCTTGTAGCCTGTGTAATAATACACATATCAAGATACAATGTGTTCAATGTTCATACTTATATTTAAATTTATCCAGTACTGATACCGACAGTGATTAGACTTTTCCGGTGCATGTGTTCCAGTGATTTCAGTTTCAAATGATTCACGATTTATTTTTTTAAATTAAACTTGTTTTTTTTTTGTTTTTTTTTGTTTTTTGTATTCAGTTTGAATTATAAATTATAATATATCGATTGTAGTCGACTGCCAAAAATGAATTTTATCTAAATTTGAATCATTTACGTATTAATCATCCAAATTGAAATATCGCACGCGCTAATTGTCTGTAAGTAAAGCGAACAGTTTACTCGCTAATCAATGCTGGCCAACCTTATGCGATTTAATTGGTTCATTTTGTTGGTCAATTTAAATTCAAATATCCATTCTGAATTGATTTGCAGCAGTTCAACACATTTTCAAATGGACTGGATTTATGGCAATTATGAAATTCCAAATGCGATATGCAAGCCATCGATTTGTTGTTATGCATATTTTATTTAATGGCCAGAGAAAATATTATTAATCTCCACAGGGATTAATTTTATGGTTTCCATGTCCTAATGAACAGCTTAATGTGCAAATTGAAAGAATCAAGATTGACGTCGTTGACATTATTTAAATTCACAGTTTGTTTCACTATTTTCCTCTTTTGAAATTTCCATCATTTATTCATTTCTCGCCGACAAACCTGTCAGATCATTTTGCACCATAGGCACTCACACCGTGAACAAATTTATGAATGGAAAACACATTTTTTTTTTGTTCGTTTCGTTGCATTCATCTTCGATTAACGTAAAATTCCAGAGCACATTTGGGTAAAATGTGGTATTTGTTCGGTCTTAACCAATAACAATCATAACTATGTAACGCAAACGCAAGAACGAACATCACTATAAACTTGTTAAAACATTTTATTTGTGTGTGAATTCAAAATCAAACAATTTTATTTGTGTATTTACATCCCGAAAATATATTCATATTCCATATACTGATGCCGATGTCGATGAGCTGCTCTTGGGTGTTTGTCTTTGGTTACAAGATCATTTTCATTTTTGTTATC
>GL501517.1:6969300-6979345 GCA_000149185.1 Mayetiola destructor
TCTCTCTCTCTCTCTCTCTCTCTCTCTCTCTCTCTCTCTCTCTCTCTCTCTCTCTCTCTCTCTCTCTCTCTCTCTCTCTCTCTCTCTCTCTCTCTCTTCGTTTCTCTTTGTCTTCATCTCTTCGATTACGATCGTTAGTTATTTATAAATTGAATAAAATTTTAAAGGCGAAAGAAACCTGCACACTGCACAGACCTAACAATTCAATATCGAGCAAAATGTTTGATGTACATACAATGCACATACACATGGAAGGCGCGACCAATTGAGAGGAAAATTTATTCAAGTGAGAACAACAGATGAACTTCCTGTTTGTTCAACCAGAATTGGTGGCGCCGTTTCATCTAAAAAAGCTTTGATGCCGAAATCCAAAATACAAACATAAATATTCCATAAACACTTGACTTCATAATTCGATGTAATTCCTGTTTTAATTCCTTTTTATTTTATTTTTATTCCGAAATGTGAATGTTCAACGAGTTCAATGGAAAAGTGCATTATGTATTCACCTTTCTTTTCCTTTTCAACGAAAGATAAAACTCTGCATGACCACAAAATAAATAAACAAATCAAATATCATATTTGATTGAAACCAGCCAAAAAGTGAAGCTGTTTACATGGTGCAGAATGGCTATTGTTCTCTTTATTTCTAATGATTCAATTGAACTTCGATCAAATATTAACAAGATCAAAGACATTTCACGCACTTCAAAAGCATGTAATTAACGCAATGTGATCAATTTCTGTTTTGCGTTTAGAAATTTTATGTATTTTGGTGAGTATTTCATCAATAATTGTTCTGATTGGAAAGCACTTGAGCATAACGATGCAGTGGCTGGCCCATGAATTATAATAACGATACATAAACTCCGTAAAGTATGCAATCGAGTAAGAAATAATTCCGTTTTTACTCTCAATATTTGCCGTTGTCGGGATTCAATATGGGAATTTGAAAGGTTTTTGATTACACAGCTTCAGCAAATGTGAGGTTTTGGTTGAAATTTTTTTAATCGCCAGATGGCACCAAATGCTCAAAGTCAATTATCCTTTTCAATCATTAAACGAAAGTGATTTATTCATATGCACAAATGTGGCAGCCAATCTTATTTAAAGTGATTATTTTCAACGATACCGCAATAATTACTTCTTTATTTTTTTTTTTGTTTAGTCAGATTTAAATGCTGTGAACTAGCAATTGATTCAAGTGGTTTTACAAGAAACATTCAAAAATAATTGCGTTAAAATGAAATACGTTTCGTCATTGTTCGACCGATCAATGAGCAAAATGTTCGGCCGTATACAACGATGTACAACGAAAAAGCAATGAAAAAAAAAGGGAAAACTGAAAAATCAAAATAAAGCAAAAACAGCAAAAATTAAATCGCAAACCCAAAATCGAATGAATGGCCAATGGCTAATGGCCAATGACCAGCAACGAATGACAATATTGAACATTGTCAATGCAAAATGCACGTGTGGAATATCAATTTAATAATATACCATAAAATGGTAAGCAAGTTTCTTTTCGATCAGAATTATTCACAAAATGCCAATCTCATTGATCTATAGCAGGGTCTATTATCGATTTCGTTTTGCATATAATTTTCCATTCACGATCATCAATTCCATTTGCAATCTATCTTAACGTCAACTGATCATTAAATAATCCAGTCCAGAGAACGACAAATTAAAAATAAAACCATACAATAAAGAGAAACTGAAAACCAACGAAGAACAAGAAGTAATAAAAAAAAATAAAATAAAAAATAAATAAAATAAAATAAAAACTGCTTCGCACACAGAGAGAACTCATTCAGTTGTGACGAGACACATACAATCATAACAAATCTGATAAATCATTTAAAGAAAAAACACAGACAGTTGTGTTAAAGGGAATTACAGGGAACGAAAAACCAGATAACAATGTCCTTGTAACTGCGCGTGAAATATGTGCACAGCACAATTGGTAAGCGCCAAAGGTAGACCATTATTTTTCTCTCATTATTCTGGGAACAAAATTCCCCAAAAACGAACAAATTCGAACAAATTGAAATTATTGTTTGAACAGAAAAACAGTGTAAGCAGTAAACCATTCACACCAAACATCCAGAATTATTTTTTTTTATAAATTTCATTCATATGCATATTATTATTTATAATAATAAATAACGTTTGACATACACTATTACGTGAATGGACATTGCGTGCATTGCATACACATTCGATATAATATTGCGTATTGCATTTAAGATGGATATAAAAAGTCAAAGAGGACGAAACGTAAATGAGTAAATGGCTTGCATACAGTCATAGGCCACACTTACTCATCCATTCACATCGCCTCGAATGTACATCGAATGCTCGATCATCCGTATTTAGCTTTATGTGTATCATCATCATTGCCATCATCATCATCATCATCATCATCCATTGGCATTAATTTATATGGTGAATAGTGAACAGTGAATGGAACTACACAATCAAATGCTTCAACGAAAACAACAGCAAAAAAAGTCAACAAAACGAGAAATGATTCTGATTACATGACACACATGTATACGGCATCATGCATACATATGCATCATTCATATAACTTTTTTTTTGTCCGCAGCTCGTTTTCCATTCATTCATTCATTCATCAATTCATTCAAGTTATATATATTCATTATTTTTTTTTTTTTTCGTGCGTTCTTTATTCATTCGGATCGTTGACGCTCTGGTTGTCGTGGTCGTGGTCGTGGTCGTACCGACGATCAGATTTTCATGATCTCACGCACCAAACTAAAGAGAAAACTCGTTGATGTAGCCAAAGATTTGGAATGATTCGTGAGGTCCGCGTTGAGCTACAATCACAGCTTTAAATCGAACACTGAATGCTTGAATAACAGCAATGGAAAATGTCCCGAAACATTCCAAAAACAAATTCGACTACAACAGTGAGAATCTTGCACGTTCATTTGTTGCTGTTTTTTCTTCTTCTTCTTCTTCTTCTTTTCTGTTTATTGCAGCTCAACAGCTCAACCATATATCGATCATATACAAACTATAAACTGTATAAAATTCACGTATATTTTTAGACACCGTTTTGGTTAGTTCGTTGTTCGCGTTGTATTCTGTTGATGCTCTCTGTCACATTCTATTCAACTTACACAAATACCGCACTCCATTCGTTCTATTAGCCTTCTTCAAAAATTGTTATATTTATGCATACGCGAGATATTCTAAGACAACTCATTCATATATTCATTCTTCTGTCTGTTGTACAAATGCCGCAGCAGCAGCAGCAAGAAGCAACATTAGCGTTTTGTTTACTTGTTTACTTTGTGTTGATTCAATTTTCTCTATATTATTTTAATTTCAAAATAAAAAAATAAGTGAACGAGTATTTGAAAGGCTTTTTCCTTCTCTGTTTCAATTTCAACATTTATTATTCATTTTCATATTGTGCTATGTTGGTGCTTTTCGTTCAATTTAATCTTCATTACTCATTCCTTATTTCTCCTTCGTCATTCGTCATTCTTCACTTTTCATTCGGTCAATATCTTTTGATTTTGTTTCAGGTTAAATTAGTTCTTCGCCTTTTGTTTGGCTCTCAATCTTTTTCTGTTGCTCTTTTCTTTTGAAAGGCCATTGTGTGAGAATAGTATAATTTTATGCATGTTGAAAATGCATTGAATGCTATTGCTTGAATACTTAATGCACAATTACAATATTAAACAAAGTTATAAACGATGAATATTTATCATAATCCATCTTATCTATGATGGCTATTGGACTGTTGGAACTGTTGAAACTGTTGGATTGTTTTGTTGTGGGACTTAAAAATGATGATAATTCATTCAATGAATGAATATGCATGTTGAATGCATTGGTTCAATGGAAGTGGAGAAGAAGAAGAAGAAGAAAAAATTATGATTGAAAAATATTAAAAATGAAGAAGATTAACAAAAGAGAAAGAGAGAGAGAGAAATATAAAGAAAAGTAAAGATAAAACGCACAGCAATTGTTTCTATAATTAATAAGTTTGCACACATGTCGGTTAGCCTGGTGTGTGGACTGTGGATGACGGAATCGGTAGTCATCATAACAATCATATACATTTTAATAATAATATGACTTTGACTTGGCTTAATGAAAAATTATGTCGTGGGTATCGGGTGTGCTGTGTTTTTAATTTATATTTTTCAAAATAAAATTTCTTTGCGTAAACTTTTCATTAAAAGATGAGCGCGTGAATTGATGAGTGATTTGAATGATCGACATGAACAAATGATAACTTAAGCGATGGATGAAATTAGTGAAATACACACACACACACACTGAATCGAATGGCAGGAGAAACGGCTAAATAATGCATTGAAGTGATGGGTAATACTGTGTGTTTTGATATAAATATGCAGATGACAAATGACGAGAATTAGGAAATTCTGTCGATTGCGTCAAATCCAAACTCATTTTAATTTCATTTTTGTAGGAAATTTTTTTTGAAATAATGACAAAAGTTATTTCGATGAAAAATATTGATATGTTCGCAGCCTGCCTGACATCTAACGAGAACACATTTTTATTCTTGGCATCGTACACACTTTGTCTTTGTGCTCAGCACTCAGCACACTGTGAACTGTGTGTACACCAACACATTATTGTGTGCTGTTGTTGTTGTTTTTGTTGTTGTTGTTGTTGTCTAAAGCACATAAACGGTTTTGCCAATATTAAATATTTATTTTTCAAACGAAATATGAAAACGAGATGTAATCCATAATAATAGTTCACGATCACACTTTTCGAATGTTTGTGTATTTTGTTGTTGTTGCACTCTTTCATATATACATTTTGACTGTGTAGGCATTAGGCATCAATTCTACAAGAATATTTCTACATTAAGCGATGTTTGTTTCGTTTTCATATTAATGACAACGGAACCTTCTTTTTTTTCTTAACTTTTCTTCTGTGTATTCCGCTTTGTTCCGTATTCCGAATAGGAACACATCTTTTACATTTTACCACTGTTATCGACAATTTTAGCGAATCAGAGCCGAGCTCTAAATTGACCAACATACAAATGTGAAGTGACACCACGTCTAATGTCTTATTTAAATTTTCAAATAGAAGAAAAATAAAAAAAAAAAGAAGAAATTATGAAATCGATTGGGATTCATTATCTTTTCATACAACCTTTACACTGTAAACAGACATGACTTTGTACTACAAATCTGAATTCATCATGTTGATAGCTATTACACATTGTTGGGTCTTGTGGTTATAATGAAAATACATAATGTGAAATAGAAAATATTGTTAGCAATAATTATTATTACTGTTGCCCACACAATCGGTTTTTATTTAGACACAAACAAAAAGAATGAAGAATATATATGTATATGTATGAATAACAGAAGAATCATTTCATTAAAGCTGAAAATGATATTATTTTTTTTTGCACAGTTTGTCCATTTTTATTGGATGATTGTTTATTATTCTGGGTTTAGCGAATAAGTATATTCTTGAGAGTCGAGTTTCCGATAAGGAATAATAATGAAATGAAACACGCTAAAATAGGCTCATATCATTATCATTTATAAGCCATACATTGAAGTACATTGAAAAAGAATATATTGAGTATATAAATTTCATTCGAACGAATCAACAGCTAAAGAATCTCAAATGATAAGATAGTGTTTGCCCAGCAGTTTTAATGCTGAGAAATGGAAAAAAAAAGTTTATTAAATGATAACATTGAATATCAATTCTCTGTCTTCGGACACTGAACACTGAACGTTGACTATCAGATCAATGAGAAAAAGAAAGGAATTCTTAAAAAAAAAAATTATCCATCACGCGAACTGCAAATCAACTGGTTTGCCTCGAATATGCGCTTCTATTTATTCTTCGTTTCATATGATTTTGACTCTTTTTTTTTTTGATAAATTAACTTATCATTTCGAATGAGAATGGGTTTGAATTTATTAAATGAAAAATGATTAGAAATTAAAACTCACCCAATGAATTTTCCGGATCGGAGAGATCAGATAATGATGGAACTTTTTGAATGCTCCGTATACCACAATCTTCGGGTTCTTCTTTGATTGAGACGACAGTACCATCGAAGTGCTGGTGGAAAGAATTGAGATAAAAAAAAAAAAACAAAGGGAAAAAAGGTAAGAAAAAGCAACATTCATTTACATATTGAAACATTAACAGCTTAAAAACATTTTACGAATGCGGAACGGCTAGCCGACAAGTATTATTACTACTACTTGCAGTGCCATAAACTATAAATGTACAAACATGAACATAAACATAAACATAAACATGAAGAGAGACAAGGTAAATGTGTCACTAATTAGTCCAAGATCCCGAGACTCATTCATAAATATGTTTTGTAGTATTTGAATACATTTTATGATAGTCGGAAGTGTGTTGAGACAAAATTGAATGAAACAAAACGATAATAATAATTTGTCGAAATGTGTCGATACATCAAAAATTGTGTATGAATGACATTTTCATTGTGACAACATTAAAACTGAAATTTAGGATTTTAAATCAACAGTAATGAAATCATTAATTTTGGCCCCGATAATGTGTCACCTTTTCGATTTCCATTTAAATGTGATAATGAATGGTGAATATTTACCTGCACACAATTTGGCAAAAATGTAACACATTTTCGTTTCTTTTTTGTTAGCATATTGCCATTGTTGATACTGTTTGAATCGTTGAGATCAATGTTTTCAACTTTTGAATAAATACCATTCGAATGTTCACTATTTTTAATCGATGATAAATTATTATTGCCATTATGTTTATTAAATTGTTCATCATTTGAACTGGATGATGTACAATCGCTGTAGCGATCACGTTCATATTTGAACGATTGACATTTGGCCGACATGAGCATCGATGATTTTTTCGATGATAAATTTAATGCGTTCGCCATTGATGTGGCACCGTTTGGAACAATCAGATTTACAGCGGCTGAGGTAGTTGATAAATTGAAGATAATTGGAGTGCTGGCTTCATAAAATGGTGAATCCTGCAGTGAATAGTCTGCTAATTCCGATTCATATGTTTCGAATTCCATTGCGTTGAAAACTGTAATGTGAAAAAAACAAAGAAAGAAAGAAAGAAAGAAATAAAATCAGTCAGAATGATCAGGAGAAGAAAAAAATCATTTTATACATGAATGAGCTAAACAAAAGAAAAAAACGCAATCAACAATCGTAAATTAATGAGAGGAATGAGATTTGCATGAGAACTTTCCGGCCACTGACATAATTCCATATCGAAACCAATGACGAAACTGTGCAAAATCAATAGACAAGTGGAGTTAATAATCCCAGAAAAGCAGAGAAAAACTGAATTAAAATTGATAGAAAACATCAAACGCAACACAAATCTCAAACAAATACATAAATAAATCCTTCAGAGATAAGTATCAATAAACCACAATTCAATTTTTATCATTGTGATGCATATTTTCAGAAAACTTTTGTTTTCATTTGAAACTTGGAGATTTTACGATTATTTGATCATAGTTCACATGAAGGCAAAAAAACACATGTTACATAACAACAGGTAAATAAAAACAAATATTCAGCTTCAAACAAGCCCTTCCATATGCTTTCCACACGAAGGATTTGTTCTTTTGATGCATCGAACAAAGGACAAGGATAATTTGTAAATATTAAATTTTTTCAACCGTTTCAAGTGCATAGCTTCGATCCTCGAGCTCCAACTTCGAATGCACATTACTTTTGTTTTTTCTGCTTTCGATCTAAGTTCATTTGTTATTTTTTTTTGTTCTAGAATTTGGTTCTGCTTTTTTTTCGGTCAATGTATTTTGAAAATTGAGGCTTTCAAGAGTCGAGAGCTGCGCTAATTTATTGCATAGCCAATAACCGATACCATCCATAAATGAGGGATGAGAGAGTTTGTATTTTTTTTTTTCATTTCCAAATAACCTTATGTGTGAGTGTATGTTTTATTGAAGAAAACACCGCTGGACCCATAGGTTGGGTTAATAAATCAGTTTCTCCCATTTTCCATATCATAACGGAACGGAACGAAACTGAAAAATTTGGGAAAAAAACCCAAATGTGAGAATCAAACATTCATATGATAACGATTCCCATTTATGGTTCCCATTAAATTCATTTTTTCACATATGCTCAAATGCGAACAATCCTGCGATCCTGAAATGAATTCAAATAGTTGTGTGTTTGCCTGTTTGCAATGTGCTTCGAATCGAAAACATGGGAAAAATAAACGCATATGAGAAATGAATTCAAAATTCGAGAATTTAAGAAAATAAAACACTCAACATCTGAGGAACAACTGCACTGAAAATTGAGAACATGATCCGAACGATGAGAGAGCGAGTTAAAGAGAGAGAGAGAGGGAGAAACCAAAAACAAAAAGAAACAAAAAAAAATAATAGAAGAATACACAAGAATCGAGAAGTTTAACTGAAAATGAAGTGAAATAAAGAAGAAACTCCATGCTATTCAACACATTTACAATATAAATATATATTTTTTATTTTTATTTTTCTTTTGTTTCATCTTCTTTGTGTGTCTCTTTTTTCATCTTTACTTTTTCTTGGATAATTTGAGTGCACTGTGCAGACTTTGCAGGTATACGATTCTTCTTCATCATTCTTTCTTCTTATTTTTCTTTTTTCTTCATCTCATTTTCATTTTCGTCTGAATCCATGAGACTGTCGTTCACACACAGTGTTTTCCATTAAGGCACACAGTGATCGTTTTCTTCAAAAAAAATTTTTTTTTTTTAATGTACTCTTATACAATCGATTTTATATTCAGCTCTGTATCGATGCAGCCGATGTGAATCCATATGTGTTTGTGAGAATCGAAAATGGTGCGTCGTATAGAATATAAAATTTCGTGTTATCCTTCCACCGAATACCGAATACCGAACAATGATTCAAATGACCGAAAAGATGAAACAAGAAATAAACAGATGAAAATAAAGAAGAATACAAAAAAGAAAAAAGAAGAAGAAGACGACATTGATGATTGAAATGGGAAAATAGCGACAACATGTGCATGATATTTGATATGTTGCACTACGACAAATCACGCATACAATTAGACTGTTTCGCATTGAATATCCTTAGCCAGCCAGCCAGCCAGCCAGCCAACATACACTTGCTTTACCAAAAATAAATAAACTGTTTTATTTTCCTTCCATGGGTGCATTGCTGCATGTTGCATCACATACATACTGCATACATATTAACCGATCCGAACCGAACCGAACCGATCACACGGAGTCTCTCTTTCACCAGCCTATTCAATATTCGAATAACGAATTTTATGAATGCGACAACATTATGAAATGCGAGGCATCGCCTCCTGAATACACAAAAAAATTATACTAAAAGCAAAATTAAAATAATATAAATAAAGAGAAGGAACAAAATTTATCAGATCGAATGTGTGTGAGATTGAAATATAAACTATTCTGGTGTTGTATGAGAGTAGTTGTTGTTGTTGTTATTAGTTTTTCTCCTTTTTTTTTCTCTGAGTTTAGAGGCCTAATGCAACGAAATGAACCGCAAACAAAATAAGAACAATCCAAATATGTTCGGCTCTTCTTAAATCGTTTGTTTTTTTTTCTTTCTCTTTTGCTTGTTCACATTTTCATCGATCAGGATCGAGCAGCACATCTGAAATTTCATGCCTGTTCATATTACCATTAAGTTCTCATTTGGGAATGTGGGAAATTTTTGCTGTGATCCTGTTTATCGGTTTTCTCGTCCATTTTCATAAACTTTATATCATTTGTATGGCTTCTAGATAGACACTTTCTAAAAGATAATTTTTTTTTTAAAGCAAAAGCCGCACACATAGCACCGGCCCCGGCTAAGATGAAACCGAATAAGGAACCAAACACAAAATAATATGTTTGCGTTATTAACGAGCTGATCCCGTTCATTATGTTTCAGCCAGTATGGAAATTTGAGATTTGTTTCTTCTTCTTCCCTCTCTCTCTCTCTCTCTCTCTCTCTCTCTCTCGTCGT
>GL501517.1:6984577-7041836 GCA_000149185.1 Mayetiola destructor
GCGTTTCGAGAGATTTCGAGAAAAAAATCCGATCTCTTTGGATTAGTGAAATACACTGCCAAGCTAAACTCGGTAAAAAAATTCTACATATGGCAATAATATTATTATTAGTAGTTGGCGTTTTAATATATACGATGTGCAAATCACTGCAAAACATCTCAAATTTCCGCTTCAAAAACGAGATTCCAACAACGAAGGCCAGGACCAAGGGAAATTTAGGTTTCGACGACGTTTAGTCTTTCAGTCAAATGAAAAACACGCTTAAATACAAACACCATTTCATGATTTACAAAAATTCATTTTAATTTTTTTCTAAAAAAAAAATAATCAATTTCCCTTTTTCTTTAAACTCCGGTTTTTGGCAATTTCGGAGCTGCTATTGCATTAATTTATGTACACGCAATCAATGGCTCATAAGAATATCAATTTCAATTGAATTTCTGTATTTTAATCAAATTTCTAATAATGGATGATCTGGTTCTAAGTCGCATGGTCTTAACGGTTCTTGTCCTCGTTCATGAAGCCATTTATTTGAAACTGTAAAAACAAATGAAAACAAAAATTAACAAAACTGTTCGACTAGATGGATCACACAATAATTTCGCACCCCATTTGGAACCCGTTAGAACTGGGCATGCTGCGTGTCGTGTTAAATAATCGCCTTCACCAGATCTATGCAAATTATACCAGAATGCGGCCGTTCCCTTTTTAGGCCATAAAGCGATTTGTATCGATGGAAATACAGTTGCACCGCCTTGCTCAACATCGCTCATCTGTTCAACGAATGATAATAAAAACAAACATAGAGTTTTTCTTTCTTTGCCAATAAATTGCCATTTTTGGTGTAAAACCAGGCATCGAGCCTATTGCAATTTTTACGCGTATATCCATTAATTGACGTAAAACACTAGCGCCACTCTTGTAACATGACAAAATATGCGAAACATGATGAAACGTTCTTTCATTTCGGATCGCGCAACTAAATTAAGCAATTAAATGAATGTTATCAGCACACTGATGATGTATATTAATAGTTTGCTCAATTGCTCACTGTATCAGAAGTGGCACTACCAAAATCAAGTGAAACTGTCAAGCTCGATGCCTGTGTAAAACATGCGCAACAATGAACTCACATAGAATAAAACGGTTGCAATTCGATTTCCGGTGCCAAGATTTTTGAAAGCATTCGTTTCTTCTCGTCTCGCAAAATCAAAATGTGGTTCATAATGTCCACCAATGCCATAGTTGACCACTTGTAATTCTTCAGCTGTTTGTACTGTTAGTCCGGTCATATCTTCGACACGCAATCCGATTCTTCGTATTGTTTCATGTTCCTCATCTTTTAACCAGGCTGATTTGCTTATTCGATAATTTGCAACTTCTAGTTCGCCGGTTTTATGATTTTGAACGGTTGCACGCCGGAACTGAAACAAATTAACCAAACAACATATTTAATCCATTGAACTGACTGAATGCCTGACTGCACAATGCACATGAAAAAATTAAAAAAAAAAATAAAATAAAAACGAATACTCACTCTAGGTTTTGCCATTTGTTTAATTAATTCAATTTCCTTATCATATATCACATCATGATAAACTACGATATACGGTTTTAGACTAGCCTCTTCCAATTTTAATGGTGCAATCCTCAAAAATGGGGAACTGTTTGTTACATAACGACATTTTAGTTGAGCCAATAGTTTTGGTTTGGGTTGAAGTAGTCCACGACATAATTGTTCATATGTTTGCCGTTCATAATTTGTATATGCACCAGTATAAGGTCTAATGTTCTCATTTTGTTGTGTTGCATCGAGATCAGGTGAACCATCATCACCTCTTAACATTTTGTCAGCTTTTAATTCAATTTCTTTAGCCAATTCTTTTTCATAAAATACTTTGTTTCCGTTGGCTCGTTCATGATTTGGAAGAAGTTCCAATAGTTCATTTGTCAACTTTAATGCTGCTCGAATGTTTCCTAAATTGGATGAAAAAGAAAAACCAAATGCAAACATTGAAGAAAATTCAATGAAGATCGTTAAGCTCGCTGGAAGAACAGAGAATTGTTGAGTGTGGGGGCTCGACAAAGGTCATGTTGGCGGTAAAGTGTTTCTCAATATATTTATCTATATATTTATCGATTTTATATTTCAATAAATAAATTTTCCGCAATTGACAATTGAAATTTATAGTGATGATTGAAAAGGTGAAGAAAACCGTCATTTGAAATTATTTATTACCTTGTTTAAAAATGGAGAATGCAAGATATTCCAAAATGTCAGCCTTCGATATGCTTGTCGATTCATTGGTGTTGTTATGCAATCGAGCGATTGCTTCGCTCATCCAGAGTTGTGTATGGTAATAGTCTTTGTTCAAATACGATTGCCGTCCCATTTCGAAACAATCGTGTGATGACATTTGTGAGCTAAACGAACATTAAACATACAACATGCATAACAACGGAAAAGCCGGAGACGAAAGAGAGAAGAAAAAGCATCGAGAAGGAATTGAAAAAAAAATCAAAAAAAAAAATAAAAATTTCAGATTATTACATAAAATGCATTGAATGTAATGATATCAAAAGTGTTCCATTCGATATTCCAAACAGATTTTTTTTTTCCTGTACACTGTACATTGTACATGGCACATAAATGTACAATTCCGAAAGAAAACAGATTTGAAAAACATTCAATGAAAAACGTGTACAAAACACAACAGTAACATCGCTCATTATTTCGAATTTGATGCGGCAAAGTGCACTTAACATCAATGCATCATCGCATAGTTGGCCATAGAATTAGCGGCACCATACATCATACAATGTACACAAAACACCGAGAACCGATCACGAACACTGGTGCGCAGTGTTATAGTCATTGTATAATAATAAAATTGAGATAATCAACGAACATCGTGCATCTGTTTACTCATCGTAAGTCAACCGAGGTACACTAAACATTGAATGCTAAACACTGAACACAAAACCCATAACCCATACCTATATTGGATGCCATTCAGTTCACCACGTGCAATGCTTGCTGTATCCAAATCGTATGTATCCTGTAAACGTATTAGCGCAGCAGCCGCTCCATTCAAATCTTCATCCGAGGGGAATTTCATAAAATTCCGGTGCATAGTAACATTCTCTATAATTTCTATTTGAACATTTGAATTGAGAGCAAAAATTTTCATTAAAAAAAATTGGTTTCAGAAAAAAGAAGAAATAAAAACATCGAAAAGGAAAAATAGAGATTATCAGAGACATACCAGTGCCGGCATCATGTACCATCACTTGCTCAATAACTCTCCAATCACTAGTCAACCGTTTCGTAAGTAGATATGCATTTATGGGATTTGATACATAGCCAGATATATCACTTGCAGCTTCATTGTGCTCTTTTTCGTATTCAGCAATGCGCCTACAAACAATGAACCACCGAGCAAACAAACGAAAAGGAACAAAAAAAAAAATCGGAACGGAAATTATTTATTATATTCATAAGAAACAACGGTTATTGGTATGATGGTAATCAGGTGCTATGATCTTTCGTTGACTTTTGTATTCATTTATTTCGATAAATATGCAATATGCAACTATAAATTTACCTTCTTAAATAATCCAATTTTTGTTCTTGCGCTTGAATATACAATTCCAAATTATTTATGAGTACAGCTTCTGTTTCGAATAACTCCTCCATATCGGTTAAAGCGGTGAACACTTCAGCCGTGCTCAAGCCAATAAGCACAGCCAATATGGAGATTATCAATTTGAATCTACCGTTGCCTATCGGATGCTTCATTGTTGTCAATAATTTATTTGCACTCTGTTTGGAATTATTTGAATTAAAACAAGACAATTATTTATTATTATTTATTTAAAACGAGAAAGTGGTACAATGCGCAATACTGCAATGATGAATTTCGCAACGCATTCATATCAACACAAACTGATAATTGCTTGTTAGACTTTTGCCAGGTAATCGATCTTCATCTAATCGGCCGATTTCCAATGCATTCAAAATCCATTTTCGCAATTGGGCTCAATTAGGTATATATATTTAAATTGTTAAGTTTCCATTTTAATTGAGTTCATTTTGATTTAATCGGTTGCAGTACGATTTTTGCAATGAAGCAATTTTCGAAAAATTCATTTTGGAAATTAAATTTGTTTTGTTTTCTTTCATTGCAATTTTTGAACTTTATATTTAATTCGAATGACGTAATCTTTGATCGTAATCATTGATTGAGAGTGCCCAAACAAAAAAAAAAAGGTTAATTCAAAAGAGTCTGATGTTTTGGCGAATGTTTTGATGATGACAATTCATTGGATGTATGGTGAAAAAGCGATGTTAAATCATTTCTAGCACAAGTGGCGATCATTGAATCGATTAAATCTTAATTTTTCCATCATTTTGAACATTCGCCACACGTTTTTTTGTTAGAATGGAGCGGAATCGTGAATTTCGTTCTATTCTCCGCAATGAGCTTTGCAATTGTTTGGTATTTCATCGGCTTTGTGGCAACAAATAACACCAATTTAGAAGCAAAACATTTGTCAAATATGCCGACAACCGACAATAATATGCATCGCATTTTGGAATCGTTAACGGAAATAAAATTTTAAAAGAAGCATTTTTTTGATTCATGAGCGTTACTGATAACAAATTTTATTTTGATAATAATAAATTGTACAGTGTACAGTAGTTCCAGATCTTTAGGCTTTGAAATAGGAACTTGGTGGAGTACTTAGGAAGCTGTAAGCTATGAACTGAGTGAAATTTTTAGTATTTTCGGTGGAAATGATGCTATCAGCCCATCGATTGTCACGTACACATTATTCAGCCGATTTATTCTAAATAAAGTTGAGAATTTGACTTCTTATCGCCACGAAGGCATTATGTTATCAAAGTTTCTGAAAGCACTTGTATACACATTTTGGTCATAACTGGCAGCTTTGTCTCAATTCAATCTGAAACAAATCGCATTAAAATTCTTTGAATCACGTTTTTTTTTTATAGATCCAATCAATAGGCAACAGATATGATATTATCGATAAATTTTACTGTCTGTCCAACGCCCAACACCCACCAAAATGCTTTGTTATCTTCTTTAATTCTTAAAATTTGAAATTCAAATAGCCGAATGCGCACAATGAATTGAATAATAAAATCACGTAAATAAAAACACAATGAAATTAAGAGGAAGAAACAGATTGAAAAATAACTTTGGAAAACATTTCTAAATTCTTATTATTTATTTCAAAAAAAAATCGAATAGTATCGAAGTATGAATAAAAGTCCACACAATTCTAACACAATTTTAACACAATAATTCATTACGTTGCCGATTTATTTTTTTTCCGCTTTTTCTTGGTATTTACTTTGTTTTAATTTACCTGACTCGGGATTTAATTACTTTTGACTATGTACGATTTGCACATTTGTAATCGAATGGGCAATTCATATTACATTGGAAGGTTATGTGAACATTAGAAGAAAAAATAACGAAATTCAAAGAATACAAAACGTTAGCACATTTTCACCGGTATGGCCTACGTGGTTATCTTATAATGATTTATGCAACGGAATTAAGTGCATGGAATAAAGAAAATTTAATTTTTTATTGCACGTCACTCTTCGCTCATCACTCATGACCCATTGAATCGTGATCATTTCATTTAGGAAAATTGTCGATGTTTCGATTTTGAGAATTTCTTATTAAAATGTATTTCAGTTTGGTGGAATATTGAATACAAATTTCGGAAATTTGGACACATGACATAAAACCAGCACAAGTGCGTATCATATAAAACCATATAACAATATTAAACATAATCATAGTCATGATGAATAACGAACAGTAATTTAGAGCATCAACACTCTCAATGTGCGGCTTAATATAATATTAATTTATGTGATAAAAAAAAACTCTTCATCTATTTCCTTTCCCTCTTGCACACATTCATTGGCATACAATGATTCTTAATTGACAACAAAATTGAAATTATTCTCTTTGTTTACCATTCGAAATTGGTTCAGTCTCTTTTTCATTTTTTAAATGAGTCATTGTTTGCTGATCAAATGGAAATTTTTCGAAATCAAAAAAAAAAGAAAAAGAAATTATTTTCGAAATCAGAGCAATTTTTTGTGTGTGCAAATCAAATGAAATATTTGAAACAAAAGATCGGCTAAATAAGCATTTTGTTGAATTTTATATTGACAGAAATGTCTGAATGGGATGCATTCATTGAATTCTATGCTGTGAATTGTGTGTGTTTATGTACGCAGCATGTGAAAAATTATAATTTAAAACAATTACATGCGATCGAATATGTTTGCGGTTCCGTTCATCATGTAGTATCACAATAACAATTGACAACAGCTACAATGATGATGATGATAATAATTGAGAACATTTTGCGTACGTGATACTGCTCCGTTCTCGTCCATTCTTAATGCTTCACACTCCGAACCATATATCGATAGTAATAGTGTTGTTATATATTTTTTTGTTTTTTTTTTTGCATTTTGCTTTTGCATATGTGTACGCGTTATACGTTTGTACATAATTGAATTTTATCTTTTCTTTTATGCATCGGACTCAGTTTACAGCCAGAATATCCACAGAACTCCTGTTAGCTTATTCGAAATCTAACAGTGAATGTTGCACATAATTTTCGAAAGATTGCAAAGAAAGAGAGAGAGAAAAAGTTGAAAATCAATTTGAACTTAGGATTGCGGTTTCTTAATTGTTTTGAATGTGAATTGGTCTCGTTAAACGGATCTATAGTTCGCCCTGCATTCGAACAGGAAATTGAATTTTACAATTCAACAATTATTGTCTTTTAGAACATTTGACAATCCAAAAAGAATATTTTTTCAACAAATTATAATTTGGATCCATGGATCGCTTATTGTTGGATACTGACAAGGATCAGGGATCAGGAAGAATTCCAAAAAGGAATTTGGTATTCAAATTAATCAGTCAAAATACAATTAAAACACATTAAAATATTTGCTTTTCTAAGAATAAGAAAAAAACAAGCACTTCTGCTTTTGGTTCGCTGAATGCGAGAAAAAAAATGCTCACAAATTCCTTTGATTCAGCTAAATCAGGAATTAAACAGAAAAATTCTCAAAATCAAAATTGAACGAACGTTTCGTTTGAATGTTTAAAATTAAAAGAAATTCAAAAATGAATTGGATTATGACAATTTGAAAATACTGATATACACTCACACGACATTAACTAACGAATTTAATCGAGCCGAACACCGAAAGTTTACATTTACGACTGATTGTCAAACCATGCAATAAACTAACATATGATGCCTGTTCGGCGCAGACTCTGTGAGTCTTTCTCGTTCATTCTAAAAAAAAATTATATTCCTCGTTGAAAACCATATGAAGCGCATATGTAGTTGTGTATGCTCGTATAAATGTACACAATAGTCCCGTATGCACGTAGTAGATCCAAACTGAAACTAAAACATTTGTTTACACATATACATCACCACACAATGCACACCAGTCACAACATTAAGCATTACAATTCATGAATAATAATAATAATTCATTCTGATACACAAATATACAAGCACATACATCGTACGGGACTATGTTTTGTATTTTCACAGTCCGCATCATAGAAACATTCCAATGAATAAAGTGAAAAAGGAATATGATCGTATTTTTTTGTCTATATTCCAGCATTTCCAATGGTTTCTCGTGGCATCTGATGCATTTTGTTTTTAAAAATGGAAAATATAAGTATCGAATTTTTTTTTAACGGTATGCTCATTAGTATTCAAGTCGTTGCGCCAGTATCATTGGTGAAAAATAATTTTGCAATTTATTCGGTTGTTGCACAATTTTTTCTTGGCCTGATGTAAAAAAGTGATAGGATTGACTGCATAAACAACTGATTCAGCGATATTATCAGTAAATATTGTAGAATGATCTTTTGCTTTGCATCGTTGAAAGTGCAACAGTGTCGCTGTTGTGTGCGTAGGACGTGTATCATCTAACACATGAAACGTACCTTAGTGATCTTATTCTGAATTCTGACACATCAATATGGATCCTTCAATCTCAATTTTAAATTATGTGTTATCGGAATGAAATTTAAACGCACAGCATACTTCTAGGTAATTTTATACAGAAATCCCTATTACAGTGGAGCACTATGAATTCATATTCTTAATTTTATTTTATTTCATGGGGGCCTCCTCTTTCAGGCAATGTTTCTGATATACATAGTATAGTCTCTGAAAGAGGATCACTTTGGTTGCCGGCTCATTCGTGCAGAAATCAGAAAAAACCTTTTTAGAGAGTGGTTCATTTATTGAGATTTTACTGTAGACAAATATACGGTCTGCTGTTAATAGAAATTTGAATTTTGTTCGGCTTAAAAGTAAATTTTCAATCATGCATTGATACATTTTCACATATATTAGGACACGCTCACATACAGTCCTTTTAAGTTTAAATCAGTTTATAACTAGATGGCTGGAAGTCACACTAGATGGCGTTGCTAACTAATGTCATGAGTTCAATGAGTTTGACATTTGATTTTTCAGCGGTGCACATACACACTTTCTGCCATTGAAAAAAGGTAATTTCTTTCGAATTTTCGACAAGTTTTTTTCCAAATATTTTCCATTTCAAGCGAAAAATTATTGCCTCGTGAATAAGGTGAAAGTTACTGACTTTTGACTAAAAGAATAAAACGTTATTGAAAATGAAATGTTTTCTTTTTTTCGATGGATTTTGTGTGTTAAGCGATTCCATAGCAAATTACATAACTTCGAGCCACCGAAAATACACTTAGAAAATAATTGATCCGAAAGAAGAAAATCCATTTTTCAATATTCTTAAGTGAATTTTGTTTCATTTTATTTTGATATTTAATGTAATTTTATCGTCTGAATTGTTCGTTTAGTGTTCACATTTAATTTGGTATTGACATGTGTATGCAGTATGCATTGTGCATGAAAAAAAATATACAGATATTATATCAGTACATCATATGTTTTTCTTTTTTGGATCTTTTTCAGATGATTTCCCAAACTATTTTAGCTGGTATCCGTAGTATAACGGCAGAAAGCCGTCGTGGTTTTGGCATCATGGTGCCAGCCATGCAAAAAGTATCTGATCCAATTCAACAACTTTTTGTGGATAAAATCCGTGAATACAAATCAAAATCAAAGTGAGTAATGTTCAACAATTATGTTTCATAAGATTCATGGCTCATCGTTTATTCAAAAACTAAATAAATGCACCTCATCTTCAGGAACGATTCGATCGTTGATCCAACACCAGAAATTCAAAAGGAACTACAATCCGAATTGGATCGTGTGGCCAAGGTAATTAAATAAATTACTTCCCGTTTGAATTCCAAAACTCGCAATCACTTAATTTTCCATTAATTCATTTTGACAGCAATTTGGTGGTGCTTCTGGAGCTGAAATGGCTAAATTTCCAGATTTCAAATTTGAAGAACCAAAATTAGACCCAATATCAATTGAATCCAAGTAAAAAATGTCTATTTTAATGTTTGCAAATGAAACATTCAAATGATTTTTCGATTGTAATCAATATCCGGATGTTAAAACTGTAAAACGGGAGATAAAAACCCAAAAAAAAAATACAAATTGAATTAAACAGATATGGTATAGTCTAATTCTCATTATTATTATTATTATTATTGTTATTTTGTCTCTGCATTGAATTTCAAGTGAGCAATTAATGGAAGAAAATGATATTTGTGCATTCAAAATGAATTTGCGAGGAATATTTCAGTTTGGTCCTTGAGCAAAGTCATTTGGTGACTTTCGGCTACTTTTGAAAATGTTCTCAGCAGCTTGCGGAGATCTTGAGACTTGATGAGTGTATCGAAGTTTCCAGCACAGGAACATAGTTCGGCCACGTTTTCACGTTTGATTTGTTTACATCGTATGCATTGGAGATCTTGTAATGTATATGACATGATTTTTCGATGAAGAACATCCAACAAACGAATTTCGATTTCTTCATTTTCATAGTAAACATAGCATTGTGAGCATAACCATACGGGCCTGAAAACAGATTTTGTGCTCAGTGGAAGATCATTTGCTTTGGAAAAATCGAATTTTAAGTTTAAATACATACACATCGTTAACTTGAGCTCGATCCTTATCTTTGCACAAATCAATATCACGGCATTGATTGCAAGCTTTGCAAATCACTTCATTCAGAACATAAGTATGGCTTGTATCTTCCCAAACGGCTAGATCGCTAAACTCACCAAGCCCAACTAACCGTAGCATATTCCGACGTAGAGATTGAATCTGAAAAACAAAAATCAATTCACAACAATAGTTATCGTCAATAATAGAATTTTTGGCCATTCTCAAATTACCTCATCTTCCAAATCTTTGAGGTTTGTCAAAACTTTGATTAATGCATTACAGAACTGCGTTGCTGGGCTCACTTTACCCGGACCATAGCCTTTGTGTAATCGTTGAACGATTTCGTAAGCGTACAATGTAATTTCGTTTAGCCCATCTTTTGGTGACAGTGAATTAATCAGTGAATCTATAAACAGTTTTAATAAAGCTTCAAATTCGGCACGACAATTTCCTTCAGCCGGCAACTCTTCAGCAATATTCCAAATCATATCGATGTTGATTGTATCGTTATCGGTATTGGATTGTTGTTGTTGTTGGTCGGTATCATCACCAGTCTGAATGATTGATTCACTGTTCTGTGTTTCATCGGTTCGTAATTCCTTTGGTATTTTAGCTAATGGGCCGGCGTAATTGGCTGTATCCATCCATAAAAGGAATTTCCATGACTGTAATAAGACAATGCAATAATTTCATACGATCAATTCAATTTATTTATTGCGTCATTTATCCGTGATTTACCTGTTGATATGTAAGATTGATACTGTGGAACAATTCTTTATTTCGAATACTTTGTACTACATATTCGACATAGCTAATCGCATCAACCACCGACTTCTTACCCGAATTCAAAATGATGCGATTGAAATCAGCATAAATGATTTTTGCATTGAGACGTTGAAATTCGGCCACAATTTGTAAGAAAATTTTTTGCATGAGATTATTCAAGTTGCGTCGCAAAGCTGGATCATACAACAATGAAGTGCTCGATCGAATCCACCGATAAAAATGAACAATTTGAAAATCAGCAAAAACATTTCGATCAATTGTGACCTCTCGTAGCCAACAATTAACCAATGAACGCATAACCTTAAATGCAGCACTGCACAAAGCGGATTCATCGTAATTGGAAAGATTCGATGCTGGATTCGTTGATATCATTTCTTCGAGTGATGCTTGCGGTGCTGCATCAAATGTAATTGCCGAACTGGCGCCTTCGAGCTCTTGAATTTTGCTTGCCTGCAACAAAGCTGTTACAGCCAAACTATCAATCGCCAATTCAACACAAACGGTATCATAAAAACCGTTTTTATTTTGAACCACAGTGATACTCTCTTCGAATTCGCTTAACAATCGATTGTCATCAACTTCTCGGCCACCTAAATCTGGTCGACTGGTCGGCGATGCCCATAATGCAAAATTATGTTTTTGTAACAAACGAGCGTAAAATATGTCGGCACCAAATAATATTGGATCGGCTGGCATATTACCAATTGGTAATTGATAATAGCGACATTGTTCCATCATCAAATTAACAACGCTATTCAAATTGAAAAAGTGACGCAACATTGATTTGGTACCGTTTCGTTGCCATTCCAAGCCGGTAAGCACAGATGCATCATCAACAATGAATATTTTCGTTTGTGGAAATTCGCTTGAAATTGGAATTGAGTTTATTAATTTGTTTAATGATATACCGGCTTGAACGCATAGCATTGACGGTCCTTTTTTCTCGCTGTGATAAGTGGTCATGAGCTGTGTTATGTGGCGATATACAAGCTTTGTATCGACTTCGAAAAATATATCAAGCTGAATATCATCTGGTGGATTGTCTTCTTGTGTTTTCTTTTGATTTTCCATCATTTTGATAAATGCTGTCCGTTCGGTTGCATAAAAATTTTTAATACTTGGCATTTGATTTGTACGGGCCGAATCAAGAAATATAATAATTCCTCTTTTGATTGCTGGAATAAAGAGTCCCCACAACTGTCGTTTTCCAGTCGCTGAACTATGCTGATACAAAAATAAACGTTTCAAACATCCGCCATTCTTTAAATATGGCTGCTGACCCAACGATCGAGATTCGAGTTGTTCAATGGAAAATGTATCAAGATTTGTGGTTGCTCGATTGGCTGCAATTTCTTTGGCCACGGATCGTTGAACTGAACAAACACACCCCAATTGAATTAGTGCACGGAATTCCAGTGACATTTGCGTTTCGTAGATACCTTCGATGTCTGGTGTGGCTAAATCGGCCAACATTCCGAGGCGATTCTCTTTGAATAACTTTTCAGATACAATATATTGATACAGATGATAGGCTGGTCTGGAACGTGGTAAAGTTCGATGCACTCTCTTCCAAATACTGTCCGCTTCTTCGGGAGCTGGTGATCTTTTATTGACATAGAATATTCGCGGTATATTCAATTTGATCTTATGCAGTTCCGAATCGACCATTGCCCATACATTAAATGAGCCCAATTCATCGATGGGAGCAATTTGAATGATTTGCCATGCCTGTTCAATGATTGTTCGTTGTGTGCGCCGAATGAATCCTCCAATTGTAGCTGCTGCACTTGTACTTGGCCTAATTGATGTAGTTTTGCTTGTGGTTTCTGTTCGCGTTCTCTTGTTGCTTTGAGCTGTACGTTTTAAATTTCGACGTCTTATTTGCCATTGCCATTTTTTCTTATGATATTCAATCCAGCTATGAAGTTCTTCTTTTGTTCCGCGCATATCAGTGGGATTTGCTGGTGGTGAACCCAATGCTTCACGCCATGTTTGCGGCTCATCGACAACTGTTTCCTCCATTTCAGATGCATTTCTCTTACGGCGTTGATGAACAATCGGACGACATTCACCAGTCGCTGCATTTGATCCAATGTCTTCAATGTCTCGAATTTCATCATTCGATCCGCCATCATCGGATTCATCTTCGCTGTCATTTTCAGCATATTCCACAATTGGTTTCGGCTTTGCTGAAAATATTTCGTTAATGCGTCGCTGCTTCAGAACATCATTCTTCTCCAGCATCCGTTTATGAAGCCAATCCGGATGAGCTATACGTGGAACTGGATTGCTCACACCTTTTCAAAACAATGAAATAATTAAAATTGAGACTTTAAAGTGACATTAAAGTAAATTTACCTTGCAATGCGGCTGGGATTGTTATAATTTTTTGAATTGTTCCACCTAAACGTTCGATGTAGTAATTCCAATCGAGAATATCTCGAATATCAGCATCGCCCATTGTGTTGTCTTTTAGCCAGCGACGCAAAAAATGACGACGTACACTTGGTTCCGATTGAAATATGGCCAATGGGATGGCTCGTTCAGTAACCGTTGATCCTTCAGGCTTTCGTGAAATTATGTATTTACAAGCCAAACCAGCATCTTTTACCATTTGATCACCCAAAAATTCGGCTAAACGTTTTGCTGTCGAAATGGATGTGGATTTTTGTGCGCCATACTCTTCGAGTTTTTTTGACATTGATCGATTTTCCGAAATCAATTCGAATAGTTCAGCGTCCGGCATATTTGCACCTTTACTGAATAAAACATCCAACCAGTAATCTGCAATTTTCGCAACACTTGCATAACACTCTTCCAATGTGGTTCCAGCCAAAAATGCTTTAAACACAGACGATTGAAAAATTTTTACCAATTGCAATTCGCCACGTCTCTTTACTTCAAATCCTTTCAATTCAGCCAATGATCCATCGAAATTGAAGACGGCATAACGTTTCTTCAGTTTTTTTCCTTCTTCTTTGGCAGCCGGCAGAACCATTGCTAAATATGGACCATCAACTTCAAAGAAAATGGAATTTTCCGCACGTTTCACGTATTGTGGTTCAGCATTTGCATCATCATTTTCCTGTCGCGGCAAAATCTCATGATATTGATCATTCGTAAAATAATCTTTAACCATTGTGTTCAAGACGGCATTTGGATAGGAAATGTTGAATTTTTTCTTTTTTTCATGGAGCGTATGAATTGTAAACTCTTGTGGAAATGTAGCTGGTAATATGCACCAAATACCATCCGTATCCAATTCTAATGGTCGGCCAACACGTTCAATGATTTCTCGAGCTCGACGAATGATATTCGAACCGGTTAAACAAACAATGCCAGCCATTGAAATGCTGTGCCATCTGGCCCCTTTTCGCATAACATAACCATAAAATGAATTCAAAATACATTTATGTGCCAACTGCAATGAATCATATAAAACTTCACGGCCTTGTGCCGCTTTAATTTCACTCGCATCACCACCGGCTATTGCCTTTGTTACGGCTGATTTGGCCACCTTTGTCATTCCTTTGTATTCATATCGACGATCACGGAAGGCACGAACTGTATCAACATAAAAGCTGTTCTCTTTTTGGCAAACGGTCGATTTTCTCGTCTCGAGGCGCGTGATTTTCGTTTTTTTATACGCTTTGCTGACATTTTAGAATGAAATTAATGCAAAAAAATAAATATATAGATGCTTCTGAATATCATTTATAATCAGACTTACCGACAATAATCGTTCAATCGTTTCTTTTCATAGGCGGCCTGATCCTCTTTTGACAATTCATGAAACGCTCGATTCGGTCCATTCGGGAACAGCGGTGGAAACTTTTCCGTTTCCAATTGCTGCTGAATCCGTTGATATTCATTTTTGGAAGCCGGCAACATTTCACCTCTCCATAACCATTCCATAACACGTTTACATTGAGCATCCGGTTTATTGAAATCGCATGCTGCACAATCTGTTTCGCTAACCATCGACGATGGTTGCAAACGATTTGTTAAAATAATATTTGGATACATAGCACCAACATCCAAATGAAAGATAACCGGCTGTTCTAATCGATTCGGTGATTCATACAATTCTTGTAAACTTTTTTTGATTTCATTTCGAACTTCATCCAGATTTGTAACCAAATCGAGCGGAACATTTTCTTCAGCCTCGATTGCATGTTTCAAAACATTATCGATATTGTTTTGAAGCTTTTGAACCATGTCTGGATCTAAACGAAATCGACATGGAATATCTGCACGGAATACACCAGATTCTAATGCTTCCACGTGACCACCAACATATGTCTCGGAATCAAGCAAATGACCATCATCTGACAGCTTGTTTAGTTCACTTTGTTGTTTATTTGGAAATACAATGTTTACATGAAATGCTTGTACCATAAGCAATGTTTCACACAATGTACCCGAACCCTTTCGCAAAACTTCGTCCGGTTCCATTGGAATGATGGTGGTCAATGCAAAAATGAATGGATTTACATATTTCATATATAAATAATATGTAGCAACTGCATCAGACACTGAATAATTCGAAAGTACTTGCGGTTGTTCAACAGCCATTTTGCACATTTCTTCGGGATCCAATTCAACTGGATCGTATCGCAATTTGGCTTTGGCTACAGCTTTTAAACCTTGACTACCAACCGGTAAATATGAATCACGTTTCACCCAACACAAACAATCCATATGCATTGATGGCCGACACAAATAATTACCGTCTCGACTCTTTGAGAATCCAATTTCTCGTTTCATGTCCATTTCATAGACAGCGGCTCGTGTTTCAACAAATGGCCAATCGAAAAAGTCACCATTATACGTTACAATAATGTGTGGTTTTACTTCCAGAATGTGATCGAAAAATCGTTGAATGACCGCCATCTCATCTGGTTCATTGTACACAATGAAATTTCCTTCGAATTCTGGTTTTGGTGTGTATTCAAAATCATCCACATCACACGAAATGATCTCACGATTTGTGATTAAATAGCCTTGGCCATCAATCATGTATGAAATCATCATAATTTGATCGGTTTGAGCATCTGGAAATTTTAATGGTAATTTTGTTGTTTCAATGTCATATGCGAACACAATTGCTTCGGGTCGATCGATTATATCTGGACGTTGATTAATTAGTGGTAATTCTAAACCACCCGGACGGCATCGAATATCATACCAAAGACCACAATTTATTTTCAAATCGATTGATACACGGACATGATATGGAACATCATATTCACGTACATCAGCGATTGAATCTAAGTAATCGGTGCTTTTTCCAGCTGTCGCATTCGAACTATGTGCCAGCGATGATGACAACAATTTTATGTAGTCGGTATTTGCTTTTTCCCTTTCACGATTCTTTCGGACGGCCGACATTATTTCTTTGCGCACTTTATTTAGGGCATTTGTATTTGGAAATGATAATTTCAAAAATTTTTGTTTTAATCCAATCAAATGGTTTGGCATATCAAGATCATCTTTTTTGATGTGCTCAATACGTGATAATGTTCCGGCAAATTTTCTACCCAAATATCTGGCCACTTCTAATGATTGATTTGCATTTGCCAAAACTAAAAAGTATGGCTCATATACGACTGACACTTTAAAACGACTTCCATCCATTTTAATGAAAAATAAATCCAATGCTGCAACCAAACGCCGATCTTCGTCCAATATTTCATTTGAATGCATATTTATTAAGTAGCCGGTTCGCTCTTGTGTGTCTTTGACACGATCGAAACCATATTTAGAATCAATTTTGTCATTTTCACGGGATTCTCGAATGCCAGCGACATTATTTTCCCTGTGAATTAAAAATGAAAACATTAATTTTTGTATCGTATGATATTTTAATGTAGATGTACCCTTCGATTCTTTCTTCTGCTACAAATTTTCCCGTATTCACACTCATTCTTTTATATTCAATTAAATACAAAACGATTCGGATAAAAATAATATCTCAATTTTAAATAACGAAATTATTCCATCAAATTGATTTCTTTATGTTATTAATTTTGACAAGATTGGGATTCGCGCCAAACAAATATGACAAGCGAACATGCTTACACTCTTTCTATATTGAATGATCTGTCACAGAGCGTTAAGTATGGTTTGGTGGTACATTGACCACTAAACATAAGTTTGTTTAAATTTTTCAATTCTACTTTAATTAAACATTGTTCCTTTGGGTGATTTGATATATAGAATATTTTCCATTTGTTGTATATTCAGTACAAAATGACAAATATTTTTGTTATTTCAGTACAAAATGACAAATTCTTTTGTTATTTCCATTTCTTTTTGGCCTATTTCCAAGATAGCAAAATTTTAGGTACTAAGTATGCTACTCATAAAATACTTTTTTCAAACTATTTATAGAACAGACATAATAGTTTGCGCGCCAAATATATACAGCTGCCACAAACGATGTGGTGTTGTATGTTTTACTCCTGTTAAATTTATTTAATAAGCCAAACTATTCCAGGTATCCTAAAGACCTTACATTGTTTTTGTTGTGTGTTTTTTTCTGCTTCTTCGTTCGAAAAATTTATTATTAAAAGTGAAAAATGGAAGGTTTTGATGATGTTGCCGTTTTCTTCTCGGATAATTTCAATCCGGACAACGAACAAAATGGAAATAGCGTTAATCTTCAAGCTACAAAAAAGAAGTACAAAGATTTCATCAGAACCTTCAACGAAGACAATTTCCATTACAAATATCGGTGAGTACTCGACTATTTCAAAATTGAATTCCATTTTCCAACAACATTTTCTAATGGTTGTGAATACTTTTAGTGATGCACTGAAACAAAACTATTTGCTTGGGCGGTATTTTTTGGAAGTGGAAATTGAAGATTTAGCTGGATTCGATGAAATGCTATCGGATAAATTACATAAACAACCAACCGAAAATTTACAAATATTCGAAGAAGCCGCCCGTGAAGTAGCCGATGAAATAACATCGCCAAGACCAGAAGGCGAAGAAGAAATCCAGGATATTCAAATTCTATTGCAATCAAAAGCCAATCCAACCAATATTCGTGATTTAAAGGTATTTTAAACAGAATATTTAATGTAATTTGATTAAAATGAAATTTAAAATTAAAAAAAAATTGTATCTCGACAGTCCGAATGTGTTTCACGGTTAGTTAAACTTGCCGGTATTGTTATTGCGGCGTCCAGTATCAAAGCAAAAGCAACCACTATGTCAATTCAGTGCCGATCATGTAATGAAGTCATACCAAATATAAAAGTGAATCCAGGACTTGAAGGTTTTCAAATGCCGCGAAAGTGTACAACGTAAGGCTTATTGCTCAAATATATTTTCAAATCAAAAAGTTTCAGGAAAAAAAATTTATTTTAATTTATTTTTATTTATTTATATATTTAGTGAACAAGCGGGTCGGCCACCATGTTCATTGGATCCATTTTTTATTATGCCTGATAAATGCAAATGCGTTGATTTTCAAGTGTTAAAACTTCAAGAATTGCCTGATTTTATACCACAAGGTGAAATTCCACGTCATATGCAATTGTTTTTGGATCGAAGTCTTTGTGAACGTGTTGTGCCGGGTAATCGTGTTTTAATTCAGGGTATTTATTCGATTCGTAAGATCAGTAAGCCTAGCAGAGGAGACAATCGTGAAAAGGCAACGGTCGGTGTTCGTGCTCCATATATGCGTGTTGTTGGTATAACCGTTGATGCAGAAGGAACTGGTGTTATATCTCGTTATACAAATATCACATCAGAAGAAGAAGAAAAATTCCGTCGACTTGCTGCCGATCCAGATATCTATGAACGTTTGGCAAAAAGCTTGGCTCCAAGTATTTTCGGTTCGGCCGATATCAAAAAAGCCATTGTCTGTTTATTATTTGGTGGCGCTCGAAAACGTATGCCGGACGGTTTAACACGTCGTGGTGATATTAATGTTTTGTTGCTCGGTGATCCGGGTACAGCTAAATCACAATTATTGAAATTCGTTGAAAAAGTGTCGCCAATTGCTGTTTATACATCTGGTAAAGGTTCAAGTGCTGCCGGTTTAACAGCATCTGTTATGCGAGATCCTGCAACTGTACGTATTACAAAATTATAATAATAATAATAATTTCGTTGCGATTGAATTAAATAATAATAATAATAATAATATTGGGTTATATTTTAAAATAGCGTAATTTTGTGATGGAAGGCGGTGCCATGGTACTTGCTGACGGCGGTGTTGTATGCATTGATGAATTCGATAAAATGAAAGAAGATGATCGTGTTGCCATTCACGAAGCTATGGAACAACAAACCATTTCGATTGCTAAAGCTGGCATCACAACAACATTGAATACACGTTGTTCTGTGCTTGCTGCAGCCAATTCAATTTTCGGCCGATGGGATGATACGAAAGGCGAGGAAAATATAGATTTTATGCCAACAATTTTGTCACGTTTTGATATGATCTTCATTGTTAAAGATGTTCACGATGAAGGCCGCGATACGGTAAATATCAAATCCATTTTTTTTTTTTTTAAACACTCAGCTGAATAATGTTGACGTTTCCTTTAATTTCAGACATTGGCTCGTCATATCATGAATGTACATTTGAATGCAAATAAAGCAACAACTGAACCACAAGAAGGTGAAATAGATCTGTTTACATTCAAAAAATTCATTCATTTTTGTCGTACACATTGCGGTCCACGTTTGAGTGCCGAAGCGGCCGAAAAATTGAAGAGTCGTTATGTTTTGATGCGAAGTGGAACCAATGCACATGAAAAAGCAACCGATAAACGTTTAGCCATTCCAATTACTGTACGTCAATTGGAAGCTATTATTCGTATATCTGAATCATTGGCCAAAATGCAATTGCAACCATTCGCCAATGAAACGCATGTCAATGAAGCATTACGCTTATTCCAAGTGTCAACATTAGATGCAGCTTCATCTGGAAGTTTGGCTGGTGCAGAAGGTTTCACTACCGAAGAAGATCATGAACTATTGAATCGTATTGAAAAACAATTGAAACGCCGTTTCGCAATCGGTTCACAGGTCTCAGAAAAGAATATTGTTGACGTAAGTATAAGCAGAGTACACCAGTACACAGTACACATCTGTCTTTTGCTAGCTTATTCCGTTGAAATCACATGATTTTATTTTATTTTTTCAGGATTTCGTTAAGCAAAAATACTCTGAGAGGGCTGTTCAAAAAGTCATTTTTACAATGATTCGACGCGGAGAACTTCAACACCGAATGCAACGCAAAATGTTGTATCGTCTTTGTTAAATAATAATAATAATTCATTGGGCAACAGCCGATTTTGTTGTTTTTCAGTTTCTTTTCTTTTTTTTTTACTTTTTCTTTTGCGTGCACAACAAACCATCATTTTCTGATCATTATTCACTTTTCATTCCCTCTTCACCCAGATAATAGTTTTAAGTCTGATGAGTATTGACAATTAGAATCGATCAATGATAAAAATAGCCTAATGATTTTATCCATTGAATTAAAATAAAGTGAACGATTCAAGAGATGATCGGCATTCGTTTCTGAAAATTAATTGGAATTTTGCGTTTTTTAATGGTGATTTAATAATAAAACATTCAACCCTTTTTTTTTTGTATAAAAATTTCATTTACATTTCATTTTATTCCAGACATATATTCGAAACCATTTGCGTAAAATGGAAGTAATTTTTTTGCTTATCTTTTCATACAATTTTGTTGTTTTTTTTTTTTTGTTTGTCTGTTTGTTTCTCTTATTTCCTTACGATTTCAATGTTTTGATAAATTGTGTCATGTCATATTCTTCTTCATATTCTTTATCCTCCCATAATTCAGGTAAATTTTCAATTGCTTGTTTTAATGTGACAGATGTTTTTCTGTCATTTCCATTTACTTGCTTCGAATCGGATCCATTGTTTGATAATGTAAACAAATCGAATAAATGTTCTGTACCCATTGTTTCCATTGAGGCATTTTGTTCGCTGACTATAGTATTTGCGGTAAGTAATTTGAATTTTTGTAGTCCCATTATTTTCTCTTCCAATGATTTTCGCGTAATTAAACGATACACATTGACAACTTTTTTTTGTCCAATACGATGTGCCCGATCCATTGCTTGTAAATCTTTCATTGGATTCCAATCATGTTCAACAAAAATAACTGTATCTGCACCAGTTAAATTTAAACCAAGTCCGCCCACCTAAATAATTCAAAAAAAAAAAAAAAAAAAAAAAAAATAATTCAAAATGAATAAAATGTTTGTCTTCGATGTTCAAAATAAATAATTGTCTACGAAACAGCACTCACTTGTGTTGTTAGTAATAATACATCGATGCTGGGATCACTGTTAAATTTTGTAACAATTTGATGACGTGATGCCGCTGGAATGCTACCATCTAACCGTAAATATGAAACAGCTGGCATATGTTTTTTCAGCAAATCATTTTCAACAATATTAAGCATAGCTTTTAATTGGCAAAAGATCAATGCCCGATGCTGATTAACCGATATTAATGGATCCCCATTAGATGCCTCATTTCCAATACCACAATCTAACAATAATTGCTTTAATGCTGGCAATTTAGCCGCATTATCAATATCATTAAATGATTTGTTCGATTTAGTTAATTCATCTTGAATGGATTGATATTCAGGATGATCTTTGGTTAACACTAATTTTGGATGATTGCATACATTTTGTAAATAGCGAAGCGCTTGGAATATGTGCGTTTTACGAACAATTGCCGAACCATCGGCATTTGTTGAACGATCAATGGTTTCTAAGCATTCATTTAAATCATCTGAACTGAGATGCGTTCGACTGAAATCTTCATATAATCGTTCTTGTAATGGACTTAATTCACATAATAAATCTTGTGTTATCTTTGGTGGTAAATCAGTAAGTACATCTTCTTTAACACGCCTTAATATAAATGGTAACACTTGACGATGCAACGCTTCCATGGCCAATGCACCAGCCTCTTGATCTTTTGGTGAACTTTTTGCATCACGACTAGCCAATATGGGTCGACTGAATTTCGTACAAAATTGCTTTTCAGTGCCCAAAAAACCGGGCATCAGAAAATCAAATAAAGACCATAATTCTAATACATTATTTTGGATTGGCGTTCCCGATAATATAAGTCGATGGTTGGCAATTAATTGTTTCATTGCTTGAGAACATTTTGTTTTTCCATTTTTGATGATATGACCCTCATCCAAAATCACATAATTCCAATGCATTTGACTGAAAAATGTAACATCTTTACGAACAATATCGTATGATGCCACCACCAAATTGTGTAATGATACCTTTGGCCGTAATTTTTCTCGTTCATTTGGAAAACCGACATAATGCAATGGTTTTAAGTATTCATTCGATACGAATTTATTTACTTCATACACCCAATGACCGGTTAATGTTGGCGGACAAATTACAAGGCTCGGTAAATTTGACTCTTTCTTTGTTTTGCGCTCGTGATGATCACCAGCTAAAATGCAGATGGCCTGTAAAGTTTTACCTGTACAAATAAAATAATTTATTAAACAAAGTTTGTTTTTTTTTAATTTTTTTTTTTGTTACATTACCTAAGCCCATATCATCAGCGAGAATTCCATGTAATTTATATTTGTTCAAAAACCATAGCCAATTAACACCGGACTGTTGATAGCTTCGTAGCTCAGCATCAATAGGTACTGGAATATGAAAATTTGGTATTTTCTTTGGATTGATTAAACATTCCAAAAATTCTTCATCTTTTGATTTTCGCGCCCGTAAATCAAGCGATAATATTGAGTTGTTTTGATCGTTAGCCGGATTATCCAATGGCATTAATTGAATTAATGTTGCAAAGCAATGCGTTGAAAGTAAACGTACGGTTTTATCTGGATCGCTCATTTGACCAAGTAATGGTACAATTAAAAGCAAAACATATGGAACGATTTCGAATTGAAGTTTATTAACAATGCAACTGATTGCTTCGACGGCTCCCTGTCTATAAATAACATTTTCAATTGTTTGCAATTGAATTAGGGTTTCTTTTACGATCAAATCCATAACGCGCGAAGAATTCATCAGAGCCAATGTGGCCAAACAACGCGATGTCATATGACGAATCTGAGGAAATTGAAAGAGTTTAATATTTTTTTTTTATTCATTATATTGTTTAACCGTAAATTGAGCAATTTGAAAAACAACTTACTGCTCTCAAAGGATGCTTCAATAGTCGGCCTAATTTCGGTAACAAATCAAGCAATTCATCACTCAATGATTGATGAACGGATGCAGTTGCACATTCAATTAATTGCAAACACATAATCAATTCATTGGCCTGATCAAAGTTAACGGGTGTTGCAGTTCCATCGGTTGCATAGTATGCCTTGATATCATCTTCCGTAGTTTTGATCGTATCTTTGATCAAACTCCAAAAAATTGGAACATTTTCAATTAAATCTTTACCAAAATAGGCACAAATGGCTTGCACAGCAAACTGTGCTCCAATGCGCTGAATTCGATTCTGTTCGCGACACTAAATATATAAAATTAATCAAATTTAGTAAATCAGCGGTTCTAACTAGTAAGAAAATAATAATTATTCGACTAACCGGATCATCAATATCGACCATATCGTCTATTGAAATATCAATTACAGGCGGTCTTCCTGGACCTCGTGGAATGGTTATGTTTTGATTTTCGGCTCCCTTGCTCTGAATAGTTAGTGTAAGTACACCGTGATAGGGATTCTTTTTATCTTCTTGATTCGGATCAAAGTCTTTCAATTCTTTTTCGGTTTTTATCTTTGAACAAAGTAAAAAGTTTTATTGAATAAGAGACAAAGAGTATCCAATAACTGTAAACGGTAAATAACTTACAATTCTTGGCGTAAATTCATTATCACTTTTTAGCAAATGACACAAATTGACCACAATTTTGTTTATCGGATTTGGATTACGATTTCGGACTAAGTCTAAAAGTTTAACTAAATATTGTGCAGCCAATTGTTGAATAATTTGACATCGTTCACGTTTAATTGACTCCATTAACGGCTTCACTACCGGATTCAAAAGATCCGGTATACATTCCAAGTTCACCGTTGCTCCTGCTATTATGGCAAGTGTGCTACAGTGTGGCAAGTGTGCATAACAACAAATAGATTTATCATTATTATTATTATTATTATTTTTTTTTTCAATCGCCACAATTTATTATTTACCTGACATTCAAAATATTTTGTTCGTGGTTGGTTTGTGCTAACGATTGCTGTAAACCACGTCGTCGCTCTTCCAGCAATGTAGCGACTTTTGCTTTTAAAAATGGATATTTCTGCTGTAAATTTTCGGTATGAGTTGTGGACAGGGCTTGAATTTGATCAATTGTTAAAATTTTGAACGTATCAAAATCAGTAAATGGGATTTTGTATTGCTTCATTGTTGCGATAAAATCACGAGATTCCTGCAGTAGTCTAGTTAATAAAAATGCCACCTCATCATAATAAACAAATTCCGACAAAACAGTTTTTAATTTTTCCTGAAGTATTTTCGGGCCCGGCCTTGAAATTGGATCATTCACAGCCCAAAATGAAATAACCATTCCGCTAATAAGCCGTTGCAATGCCGATCTCGATGACAAATAACCGATCAACAATTTTGTGTAACATTGTATTGGACTTTCCATTTCTGGTGTGTAAACAACACCAGGTGCCGGTAAAATCAAGTATTTCGATAAAAGACCAATCATTTTGGCTGCAATGCATCGAGCACGCGGGATATTTTTTTCACGTATATCAACCGGTGTTGTTTCAACTCCGCCCAAATATAATTTCGGGTGGCTTTTTTCACTTGTGCTCACATCAAGATCGGAATTTCGTTTGGTACGCTCTTTTGTTGGATTGGTTCGTGCATAAATCATGAGCGATTGATCAAATGCTAATCGTGCCGGTTGCATTGCTAGGCACATCCATGATGATACATATGGGCAAGCAGCATGTAAAAGTGCCGAAAGTTCAGCATTTGTTACCAAATTAACCCATACTTCTTCGGCTATTGATTGGATATCGGGCACATGTTCAACCAATACACGTTGAAATATATGGCGAAGTGACTCCTGAAGTAATGTCGATGGCCATTCTTTAACACCAAAATTTAATGTTAAACTTTTTGCATCAACATTTACAATTTTATTTATATCGTTGGCTGTTTGTTCGGGCAATTCTAACTTGATATTATCAATTTTTTCATCTTTTGAACCATTTGCAGGCGGCAATGATATATTGCATTGGGTCAGTGTTCTTAATGTTTGCAATGTAGATCGTCGAACCGATGATGTTGTATGACTCAAAAATGGCCATAATCTTGGTATGAGAACGGTCATCGGTTCCATTCTGAAAGTGTTAAGCAAAATCAAAATCAAATGATATGCAATTCCGATAATTAATTAATTATTTAATAATACTTTATGTGAATTAAATTTATTGTATACTTACTGAAGCCATTGGCTTGCATTCGGTAAACTAAGAATGGCAGAAAGCAAACCCATAAAACTATTGCATGCTGATGTGAGTTCATCCTGATCGAGTAACAAATCCCATAGCATTTTTACGATACTTGATACTTGATCCAGACTCAATAGTTTGGGCAATGAACTGGCAATTGGTATTAGAGTAGATGCAGCCACGGCCCCAACATCATCAACCGGATCAAATAAACCAGCCAAAATATTATTGACAGTTGTCGGCAGAAATGTTTCCATTAAATCCTCTCGTACCACCAACATATACTTAATACCAAGCATTCCACCATGACGAACTTCCCATTCGCTTTGTTGCATCAAACGAATCAAAATATCGACCGTTTTTTTGACAACATTTGTTGGCATCTCTTTCAATGCAATTCCCAGCACTTGAGCACATGTCTCACGAACCGGTGCAACCACTTGATCCGATATAAAATCACCAAATCGATCTAATGCTAAAACACATAACAAACGAAGAACAGCATCCTCTAGCCATTTAATGTGACTCTGTTCCATTTCATCGGCGGTCATATAAACACTTTTACCAGCTCCGTTGGCATGTGTTTTGAATAATTCACGTAATGCTGTTGCGGCACCATGTCTTGTTTCCCATCGTGGACTAAACAAATCCAAATACAATTTTGAACAAAATGATTCAAGTGGCCAATCGGTTGTTGCATCTGTCCATTCACCAATACTATCCGGTACTGATTCTGATATACTGCAACCGCCATCTATATCATTCAGTTTAATTCTTTTAATATCCGGTTGATCATCGCTTAATGAACCATTGCTTGTTGAACTGCTACGGCTAAATGTTGCGCTCATTGATGTTATGGCTGAACTAGTGCTTGAATTTAATGTTGTTACATTATTATTTGTAACAGTGGTTGTTGTGCTGGTTGTGTTTATAAATTGTTGTCGTGACTTTCGACGTAAACGATTCAATTCGCGACAACTCATCGACGATGCCAATGTGGTGGTGGTGGTGTTGGTGTTGGTGGATGTATTTGTTTCCAGGTTTAAAACCTCTTGAACCGGTAACAATGATTTATTTGGATCATATTTATTAGCTGTATTTCGCATATCATCTAACGAAACTAAATCGTTAATATTTAATAAACCAAATGAATTGGCCGATTGGCATAAGCCAAGCTTTTCATTCAATTGCATACGTTGACGTTGTAGTCGATCGTGTTCGCTTCCATTTTGTAATTCATCTAAATTATTAGCATCATCGGTACAATCAAATTCACTACCCTCCGAACCGATTAAACGGGCTCCCTTTTCCAATACAGTTGCTAAATTTAATTGATCGAATGTAAGGCGACTGGCTTCATAATTTCGACTAGATGGAAATTCCGTTTTCACAGTCGATGGTTTTGGGTTCCATTGTGGAACATTTTGTAAAATTGCCTCAGCAGCTTGGGCAGCAGCAATTCGGGTCTGAATTTTTTTTTTTTCTAATAAAGATAAATGTTTTTTTATATTTAGTTGTTGAGACTTGAATCACAAATTACTTACATCCCATACTGGGCTGTGCAAATAAACTAACAGTCTTGAAAGTAAATTGTGCAACTCATGTGGATGCAATTTTTGAACTTCACCAATTTGTTTAGCAGCTGCACGTCTAGTTACCGGCGACGAACCAGATTCTAATAAAATAAATAATCGATCCAATCTGCAGAAAAAATTGAAACAGTTAAACAACAGCAACATCAATTTTATTGTACTTATTATTTTTAGTGCAACCAATATAAACAAAGCTCGACAATAATAATACAATATTCAAACTTCACATTGAGCTGCACTCTGAGGGCTGCTAGTCGATTGTGTAATTCTATTGTATGTAACAAAAAACAAACAACAACAACAACAACAAACACAATAAATATCTTACCTTGAAGTCATTTTTCTTCAATATGCATAGAGCGTATTCTCTATCAGCTCATTCATGTATCAACAGTTTAGATATCCGAAGAATTAGCGGCAAAAACATATTATAATACGCTCATAATTAACAGTTTGCTTAATCTGTTTTGATTCAATTTTGCGTTTTTTTTAATTTGCGTTGCACATTTGAACATCGGCTTTTGTTAAATTCTTTTATATATGTGCTATTATATTCTCCATAGAGATTATTCGAAATCGTAATACCGCAATAGTCATTAAGAGAAAGAGAATGAAAAACAAAAAGACTCACGATTCGACGTTTCTTTTCTTACGTGTCAACAATCACTTTTTCCGAGCTTTTTTAAGGATTTTGTTATCATTATATTTGAATTTGGAGTAAAAAAAAAGAGAAAAAGAGACAGCCTTTGCGATCACCGATATATATATTTATCCGTTGTTTTATGCTTTGGTGTATGTGTGTTTTATATGGAAAATTACGTTACTTCAATCAATGCGAGGTTTGGATTGTTCTGTAAATTGAAAACAAAAATGCAAAAAATGATAATTATTCAACGATTTAGCGATAGTTCACTTTCAAATTAATTGCAATTCATTTCGTTCATTTTTCGATTCTCAACAATCAAAATTTAAGTTAAAAATGAATTGAATGAATTTGGATGAATTTGGATGGCATATCAAGTTTCAAATCATCGATCAAAATGGAAATTTAAATAGATACAATTTGAATTGTTCTTAATCGTTTGATAAAAATTGTTGTTGATGTATGGAATGTACAATGTACAATATACAAATATATTAATAATAATGATATAAATATTTGAATAGAAAAATTGTGAGAAGTTTTGAATGATGCTTGTGAAGATTTTAAATATGTACAATGTTAATGTTAATACACATCCTCGAGTCCCGATGCACCATCCCTTCCGACATCCCAATATATTAATGATAAAAATCATTCGATTGAAATGTTTGTGTGTATGTGTATGTGTATGTGTGTGTGGTTGGGGGGTTTTTTTATTCGATCGACGTTGTCAGCCACGTGAATGTTTGGTTTTTTTATCTGCGCGATTTTGTTGTTTTTATTGCATTTTTATTTTTTTTTCTTTCTGTTTCTTTTTTCTTTGATTTTGTATTGTGTTATTGTGCTCATTTGATTGTAATGCAGTTGAATAATATGCGTTTTAACTGTATATTTATCAATTGAGGCGTTTCAAAATGAAAAATCTATTTTGGAATTTGCCCACGAAAAGTGAAAAAAGAAAAGAATCGAAACTGTTAATGACAAACATACAAATCGAACATATGAATTATGAACTATAAACACTGAACGCATGTTGTTGCAGTGTTGATAATTTAATTTTTTTTTTTTTTTTTCATTTCATTTGTCTCGATTTGCTTCGACAGACAAATTGTGCCAGGAAAATTAATGAAATTGACCCTTGCCTAGACAATTATCCGACAAAATCTTGAAACACTGCATGTTTTTTTCGTGCATGTTTTCCACTGTCTCAATGCGCTACAATACAATTCAATTGGACACGTCAGTCAATCCAATTAAAATCGAAATCTTAACATGAAAAATTGAATCCTATTGAATAATTCATTTTCATTTCATTTTGCGTTTGCATTCGTATATGAATTTCAGTTTCCAGGAATTTCTATCAATCAACAATAAACAAACAAAAATAACTTCTTCTAAATGCCAGATGATGAGACGTTAGATTCGTATTTTTGTTTTGATTATTACATTTCTGTCGAATGTGCTTCGCATTCAATTTGAGACGGACTGTAAATTGTGAATTTCGGTTAGTTATATAATTAATATTATATTTGCTGTTCAGTGGCGTCATATCGTTATGGATAATGATAAATTTGTTGGGTCGTAAATGTTGGTGATGATCTGAAACTTGTGAGTTTGCTTATTCATAGCAAAAAAAAAAACCAGAAGTAAAAAAAAACCAGAAATCGGGGTGGATTCAACACTTAATGCTCAATATTTTGACATTTCGCAATGAACCACATGAATGTAGGTTCGTATGACCGTTTTGGCTGAATATTATTCTGGTCATTGCTGGCCATTACTATTATTAATTTCAATTGAGTGCGTCGGTGCGTGTATAATCCAAAATTGATAGGCCATTTTTCATGCCATTCCATTATTATACATATCTTTTTAATGCGCATTAATGCCAGAAATGATGACCGTAATTTAACTTCTTTTTTCTTTTTTTTTGCATATTAATGTTGATCGCCCATCCGATTTTCATGTTCAACATTAAATTCGATTTTAATTTTCAAAAAGGAAAAAATTCAAGAGCTTCATGAATTCATGAGCTTTTAGCTCATCGGCATGGTTACCATTTCCAATAAATGGTTTTTTTTTGCTCTCGTTATTTTGAATTTGTTTATCCACATTCATTCTGGAAAATTTTTTAGATCAGCAAATTTTTCTGACATCGATTCATTCCCAATTCTCATCGTTATTTTTGTGTCAACAATAAATATTACTTTAGTTTTCAGCGAACAATCATTTCAAAAACAAATTGATTCTGAACTTTCATTCGCTGTAACATTCGTAAACGAAAAATTCTGAATACAAGTTTTCTTAAAATGAACAGACGTGGCAAAACACTGTTTGATTAACATAGAAGAATTGAAAAACGTTATCAATATAAAATTGAAGAAAAAAAGAGCGTTCAAACTTTTTTTTTGCTATTGGAAGCGGAATTTCCGATTTTGGATTAGATGAAATGGAAATGGAATGGCATTTTGATAAAGTCTATCGGAACTGTTTCGACTGAAATAAATCGATCAATTGTGATCATTATGCTAACATTTAGAAATGTCAGAGCCAAGCTCGGATAATTAGTATCATTCATGGAACGAAAAAGTTTTCCCCATTTGTTTTAAACTAATTATATATTATTATAGCATTTGGTCTTTTTTTACATTCGCCAATTTTCCGTTTTACATTTGCTCCCCCCCTTGAATTTTTATTGTCGTCATATTTTTCTCCTCTTTCATTCTTCCTTAATCAGCATCATTTTCGTTCTGTTGTGCTAATTCGATTTGTGATATTCTCTGTAGCAAAGTCAATTATTATGAAATCGTTTCGAAACGAAGAAATTCAGAAAAGAAGAGACCGCGATGCATGAGATGAACATGAATGCTATCGGCATTTTGAAATTTGCTGAACTGACCGAATCGAATCGGAATTCATTCAAACGAAAGTAAAAAAATTTCATGGCGACAAAGAAAATGCACAGAAAAACTGCAACAATACCAATTTTACACATGAAGAAAGAAAATAAAACCACAGCGGAAAATGAAACACAAAAAAATATTTCAATGACCTTTAGATTGTAAAATTTGTCATTTAAAAATAGTGAATACGTCAGCAATCAAAATTGCAATCGGCTCGGTAGATGGGAGCTTTGATTTCTTCCCCCCCCCCCCTCGGTTTGATGTGAGTGAAAATGAGGCGCGTTCATCAACACAACAACAAATTTTTTGCTGAGAATCTACGATGCAATCAGATCATCGAAAAATGTGTGTCTGTATGATCGTTTCTTGTTAGCGTGTAGCTAATTTTGTTGCCGATTGCTAATGACGGTTGACGGCATAATGGCATAATTTAGATAAAATTTAGATTAAAATCAATAAAAGAATTTAAATGATGGATTTGGTCCGAAAGCGATTGATATCATGCTGATACTTTTTTTTTTGTCATGTCTCTATAGTCTCTTGTATCTTGTCTCTTCTGTATTTCATCTATTTATTTTTTTTCTCCGTTGTCTCCGGTATATGGTCGTTGTCATTGGACAACGATTACGTGTGAACACATTTGTTCATGTGGTGAACATTCATTACGGTGAATCAGCAGCACCAGTTTTTTATTTCTCCGTTCATTCGATTCGTTTGAATATAACTTTTATGGTATGAGCGAATGTGGCTGGTTGTGCCTTTTCGTTATTTTAGATTGCTTTCGCTTTTCGAACTGGTATCGCTCGTAATTTTAATCTAAACTGATTACAAATGAAATATTTACGCGCGGCTACACACAAATACACACATTTTAAAAATTTGTTTCGGTCGTCTGTTTCGTGTGCGTGTGTGCAACGCTTCTACTTTTCTCTTTGGCTTGATACATTTTTGTCGTTTTGTGCTCTGTCAGCTGTGTATCTATAACTGTCACCCAGTGAACGTATTGAATGGAATTTTGAAAATTTTCCCGAAGAATTGATCAGAGACAATAAAATGAAAAAAAAAAATGAAAAAAAAAAAAACAGACACACAAAACTAGCGGAATATTGATAAAACGAGAATGTGGAGATGAAAATGGCATTCATTTGTTGAATACAAACTAAAAGATATTCAAACGGATTGAATTGTTTAACATATTGAATGATGATCATTTTCAATGTGGATGGTATCATCCGTGATGTCTGTCTGTCTGTCAGCTTAAAGGAAAAAAAAAAAAAAGAAAAAAAGAATTATCAAACTATGCAACAGAGTATCATTCGAATCGAAAGACGCAAAAAGAAAGGAGGAAAATATGCGACAAAAATGACGAATTGAACAAAACAACAAATGCACGCATATTTGTTTGCCAATTCATTTGAAAAATAGATGCAACGACGGCGCAGCAGCGCCAATAACAAGTAACTGGCTGTGAGCTGAGAGCTAAAGCGAAAAAAGCATCTAAGAGAAACATACACTAAAAATTCAATAGATTTCATACTAGAAACAGCCATTGACACAGATATTTATATATTATTTTATTTTTTCAATAAAATAACAATTTGAGTATTCAGCGCAAACCATTCAGGCTGCAGATTGTCACTCAAATTTTTCGTCTTTTCAAAATTTAAACGAATCGGTTTTTCTTTGGGATGATTACGATTGCGACTCATGGAATGTACATTTTCATTCATGAATACGATCACACCATATATGTAGATCGGGTAGAAATAACGCATGAATGGAGCGTGTGGCTCTAGAGAGGCTTCAGTGAGAAGCGCTCCTAAAGACTGACGCAGCGTTTGAGTCTTTAACACAGTGAAGTGCTTAATTTTATACTTTGACGTTTTGTCATCGGAATTCGTAATTAGAAATTTGACATTCCTCTCTTTTCAATGTAAAAATTTATTTTCGTTGTTTTGATGAATCTGTCTTGTAATTGTTCTTCTGGCCTTTATCGATTTCGCTTCTGTATTTTTTTTTTTGAAAAATGTTGAATTACAAATCGAGCGCTCGAAATTCCCCACAACAGCTTCAGAGAGGCACGTTCCATAAATGCTCGATTTATATCCCTGCATATTTCACTTCGAATGTCTTACAATGTGTTATTGAATGAACTATTTATGGTCAACCGTTTAATCCCTTCTTTTGGTCGAACAATTAACGAGAACGCTTTATTTCTTTTTCGAATGTAGTTTATTTGGCCAATGCATTCAATGTAATTGTTACATTTCACCAATGAAATGAATTGAAACCAACACCAAAAATTAAAATTACATTGTTAATTAAATTGTCTGTAATCATGAGTTATGAATCATGAGCAATGACATAAATGATAAATAATAATAATCGAATACAAAAAAAAAAAAAAAAATAACTGTAGGTACTGAATGAACCATAGTGAAGGTATCAGGGAATTGCATTTAGTTCGGATGTGCGGGTTAAAAATAAATAACGAAATGAAAGCCAAGCACAGGAAATGAAAATATATAGAGAAAAAAAAGAGGATGAAAATTGGTGTGCCTGATATTAATAAGGGTTGATAAATAATAATTAATAGAGTAAAGGAAAATATTTGATTGAATAGCTAAATGAATGGCGAAGGTGTGGTATGGTGTGGTATCATTCATTTATTTTGGTCAAAGGTACATACGTTTGCTACTGTGTAGTTTATATTTTTTTTCAATAGATCGCTCAATTATGATATTGTATTTCATACAAGCCCACGAACTGTATTTCGTTTTTTTTTCTTCTTCTTCTTCTTCTTCTTCTTCTTCTTCTTTTTCTTCCTTTTCTTTTTCTTCGTTTTATTTTCATATATTTTTATGTAACTGCATTAACTTTCACATGCACGCAAACACATACAAATTCAAATGGATGGCCAATATGAATGAAAAATAAAACGTGCTCACAAACAACTCGATTTCAATGTTTTCCTTATAAATGAGCATAGTGGATCGACTCTGACTTTGGCTCTGGCTTTTGATGAATTTGCTCATTCGTTTCGACTGGTTTTTTTTTTTTTATTTTTTTCATATATAAATTATATCTTTTCTCGAATTACAAACGGTTTTCATTTAAAACATTGTTTTTGTCGAATAATTTTAATAAATCGTGGCAATGAAAATTCGCACACGAATCATAATCGCACCGAACCGAATATAATATTTTGCCAACTTTTCATATTTTTTTTTCTCAAACATTTTCGATCACAACCGTAAAACAAAACTATTTGATTTAGTTCTTCTTCTTTAATTGTCTTTGAAAAAAAAAAAAAAATGAAAAAAAACTTTTGGACTCGTCAACAAGTAATTATAATAAACACATTGATAGAGCACAAATAACAAATTCTTTCTTAATATTTTAATTGAAAATGAAAAAATTGTTTTCTTCGTATTGCGATTTATTTGTTTAGCTGGAGCTAAAAACAATGTCACACTATTGGACTATTTCGAAAATTTAAATAAATGAACACCACATAAAATTAATTAAAAAAAAAATAATTCGATTCAATATTATTTTCATTATTTGTTTGATTGGATGGTTGGTCGTATATTCCTGTTAATATTTTCGGCTGTTGGAATAAACCTGACGAGTCGATGCATATATTCCTAGTGATTGCGGTGGCGTGTATTCTGTCATAATGTTCACATAATAACAAAGTATCGGTTTGTTTTTTTTTCTTTATTTCTTATTGCTTTTTTTAATATTAACAATTACAACATTCAACACACTTTTCGATACAATTCATAGTTTACGATGAAAAAAGACGAACAGATGGAAGTTTGATGGTGTACGGGAAACGGCACAAAGAAATATTATTGTTTTCTTTTTTATTGGTTTTGAAGAAAATGAAAACAGCAGCAATAACAACAACAACAACAACAACAACAACAAAAACAATACCGATATCTTCGTTTATCGTTCGAAACAATTCTCGAGTCTTTCAACTGTCGCACGAATGAAATTCAATTTTCAGCATTTTGTTTGCTCAATGTTTATATGCCATTTGGTGCATCGGCTTCTGAATCATTCCACTGTTTGCATGCTTGTTCAATTATCGCAAAATAAACGCTCAATTGTCATTTCATTTAGAATGGAATTGTGTATTCAATTTCCTCTGTGTTTTTGTGTATTTGTCTATTTCATGGTATTTCGAATTTCTTATAGATTTTTTGTTTTTTTTTTTTTTTTTTTCAATTGACAACCAACTGTCCGAGAAAAGAATATCGTATACTATTCATTTACTGAATTCTTGAAAACACAAAAATATTCCAAATTCAGAAGGAAAAACCAAAAAATGAATTTCTTTGCGTTGTCGTTCGAATGGCCGAGCGAATGAATGTGATTCGATAAAATTGGAAAAGAAATTCTTTTTTTCTCGAAATTCCGTATAAATTCAAATCCGAGAGCGACAAAAAAAAAAACCAAATATGAAACCAGAACTTTCAAATAATTGCGTTGAAGAGATATAAAAGATAGAATTTGAAACGAACACTTGGTTTTTTCTGAACAAAAATGTGTAGTTTTACTGAAACTGTGTCCCGTTTTGAAGTTTTTTGCAATAATCTACTTTTTTTCCATGTAGCATCCATGTCGATTTTCAAATTTATACTGTGTGCTGGTCTGTCGGTGTAACGCGATTTTAATGCTCTCATACAGGCTGCAAGTGTGCGATGTTTTTTCCATTTGTCCTTTTCTTTTGATCGTCTTGTTTCATTTGCACGTATATTCTGTGCAATGGGCCAACTGTCATTTGACAGTTTGTTCACAACTACACACATATGATCTGTTTCGAATGTGGATACGGCATGAAGTTAACGTAGAATTCAAAGTAAAAGAAATGTACAGAAAAAGAAAAAAAAAAAAAAAAAGCGATTTTACTATGAAAGAAAGACAATATCGCTTCGCCTGCACAATACAAAAAGTAGCATTACAACACTGGATACGGAACACAATATTAAAAAAAAAAAATATTTGGAAAATATTTGTTTCATTAGAACGAACCAAATTGAAAATATTTATTAAATTTCAGCCAATCAAACGTTCTAAGAATTTTCGTTCGGATTTTAAGTTGAGCAATTTCATTCAGAAATTGTTGGTGCAATCATTTATTTAATAAATTCGTTTTCATTTTTAATTTTTCCCTTAATTTCAATCATTATTTTTTTTTGTTTTTTTTTTTTTGCATGTGTGTCTTTCTCATCGCATTGTGATGTGTATGTTTGTGTATGAGTTTTAAATAAACGAAATATCACAAATTGCTCGACCAATTACAAGTGCACCCGAATTATCTTTAGATTAAGGAAAATACTCATAAAATATTCAGTGACAAGTATTTATTGTACAACCGAAGCGGAAAAAACGATAGAAGAAAAAAGAAAATTAGTTTGACGGTGTCATCGATATCAATGTACAGCTGTGCACGCTATCACATCGACAATGCGAAAAAAGAATTTTCGTGCAGTAAATAATGCGACCTGCTTCTGTGAATTATTATCAATAATATGAAAATTGTAGTTCAATCTACAAACTGAACTAAGAAAAAGAAAAAGAAAAGATTAAAAACAAAACGTCAAAAACTGAACGCAAAGATTAGAAGATTCATCCTGTGTTCACCATTCACTCACGACACCCAAAAACAAATTTAAAAAAAAAAAGAACAAACAAACAAACAAACAAAAGCGATAGCGATAATTCGAAATTAATTATATTAATTTATATGAGAGAATAATGTCGACAAATTTAGTGCCATTTGGAAAATTATCAACTCCTTCACCAGATCCAGAGCATGCCGATCCAGATGAAAGTAGTTCAAAACGACAAGCGACCCGAGTATTCAAAAAAAGTTCATCCAATGGCAAAATAACCGTTTATCTGGGAAAACGTGATTTTGTTGATCATATAACGCATGTTGATTGGTGTTGTGCTCATCGATCCCGATTATGTTAAAGATCGCAAAGTATTTGGCAGTGTATTGGCTGCATTTCGTTATGGGCGCGAAGATTTGGATGTTTTAGGTTTAACATTTCGCAAAGATCTCTATTTAGCCCAAGAGCAAATTTATCCACAAACTCAAACCGAACGACCGTTAACCCGATTGCAAGAGCGTTTAATTAAAAAATTAGGTACAAATGCGTATCCATTTTATTTTGAGGTGCCACCACATTGTCCAGCATCGGTATCATTGCAACCATCACCAAATGAAACGGGCAAAGCGGGCAAACCATGCGGCGTTGATTATGAATTAAAGGCATTTGTTGGTGATCATATTGAGGATAAGCCACATAAACGAAATTCCGTACGTTTGGCCATACGAAAAATAATGTATGCACCATCAAAAATCGGTGAACAGCCATCGATTGAAGTGAGCAAAGAATTTATGATGAAACCGAATAAAATTCATTTGGAAGCTAGCCTAGATAAGGAATTGTATCATCATGGTGAGACAATATCAGTTAATGTTCATATTGCAAATAATTCAAATCGAACGGTTAAAAAAATAAAAGTATCGGTACGGCAATTTGCCGATATTTGTCTATTTTCAACGGCTCAATATAAATGCACCGTGGCTGAAATTGAATCAGAAGAAAATCCAGTTGCGCCCGGTTTTACATTAAGCAAAGTGCTCACATTACAGCCATTGCTAAAAAACAATAAAGACAAACGTGGTCTTGCATTAGATGGCCAATTAAAACATGATGACAGTAATTTAGCATCTAGCACCATAATAACAGATGTAGCTCATCGCGAAAATCTCGGAATCATCGTTCAATATAAAGTGAAAGTAAAATTATGTATTGGTGGACCAATATTGGGTGGTGATTTAGTTGCTGAATTACCATTTACATTGATGCACCCGAAACCAGATGATGATGAACCATGCTTTTCGACCGGTGAACGATCATCAAATAAAAATGCCACAAATTCCACATCGAATAACGTTGAAGCAAATCTTATACAATTGGATGAGGAAGAATTCGATTCAAAGGATGATGACATTATATTTGAGGACTTTGCAAGACTTCGGTTGAAGGGTGAAAGTTCCTAAATTCTTAGCATACATTTTTAGTTCTATTTCCCATCAAAAATGCCGCCGAATAGAAAGAAAAAAAACGAAATCACAAATTGAAATTTACGAGAAATACGAGTTGTTAGGATAAATATTTAATGTTCCATGTGTACACAAAGACCAACAATAGAGATTGTCATGCAGCTCTAGGCGAATTTGTCTTATTTGTGCCCTCGAGCAAATTCTAAAAATACCGTTATGAACACTATTACCAGGTCTCTGTGTGTACAGAATACAAAATAATATTATTGAGAAAAAAAAAAGAATGGAATACAAGTTTCGTTTAAATTTCAATTTTTTCAATCACTAATTACACACATTTGGAATTGTTTTGTTGTTTTTGTTTTCCCATTCTTTTAACACTTTCTCATTTACATCTATATAAAAGAAAATATTTCTCAATCCAAATTGAAATTAGCAATGATATTGTGTGTAATTGATTGATTGGATCGCAATGAAATAAGGAAACTCAATTTAACGATCGCAAACATGTTTAATAGTTACGAATGAAACGAAAATATTTATGTATTAAAAATTTAAATCGAAGATGCCGACGAGAATAAGGAATAAAAGAGGAATACTAAAATTCAAAGTATGAATGTATTTTTGTCCGAGCAGCTATTATAGGTTAAGCGTTGAAATGAAACGAATTAATTGATAAAAACTGTGCTGATTATTATGATTATTATTATTATTAATATTATTAGAACAAAAGAATCAATATTTTGACATTAAATTGTGAATGTAAACGATCAAATTTAATAATTTTTTAAAACGAAAAGTTCTAAAACGGAAAGTTCTACAAAAGAAAAAATTATTAACTATATTATGGCGTTCCAATGTTTTCCTCTTTTTTTACTTTTATCGCTTAATTGTATGATTCGTTCAAAATACGAAATATACTTTGTTTTTTTTTTCTACATTTCGATGGGATTTATGTTCATTTCCCTTTTCTTAAGTTAAAAATGAAATATAAAACCATTCAGAAAAGAAAATAGAAAAGTCGTTTGGTTTTTCTGTTATTTTTATTATTATTTAATTCATTCAAAAATCATGTTTCCATAAAAATAGCTTCTTATTTCCCTAATTCATCGGTGTTGATGTTGTATTTATTCTTGATGTTATTGAGTTCTTCTTGCTTTTTGTCCACATCGAGCCTCTTGAATGCCTTGTTCGATTGATAATACAAAACAACCAAATATCGATTGCAGACATTAAAACCGGACAAATGATCGCAAGCGTTTTTTGCATCAAAAATATCTTCATAAATAACGAATGCTGTGCCGCGTGTTTCAGGTGTATTGCCACTAAAAAGAAAAAAAGTGAAAAATCAAATCAATTTTTTGTTTTTCAGTGTGAAGTGAGTAAAGCAGAAACCAATTAATGAACAATATTTACACTCGTATTTGTCGGATGGCACCATACTTGCCGAAAATATCGTACATTTCGTCGGATGTAATTTTGTACGGTAAATTTCGGATATAAAGAACTCGATTCACTTCTGGCGGCAGCCGAATCTATGGATAAAAGAGAAAAAAAATCCATATCAATAAACAATAATAGTTAGTTCGATCCGGTATTCAATTCATAATTCTTATTTATTTGATTGAATCATCACAGTTTTTCCATTCACTTACATTATTCCTCTTTTGCATTGCCAATGACATCTTTTAAAGTATGTTGTTCTTTTTATTGGAATGAATTAAATAAATGAATTTAACTTGTAATGAGAAATCTTCGGATTTGGTTTGTATTTTATTGAAACTTGAATCATCGTGTAAACGTTGTTGACATTTCAATAACGCAACCGATGGGTGCGTTCAATGTTCGCATTATGTATGTTTTATGCGATATTATTCAATGCGATGTTTTTTCTCTGTTAAAATGTGAACCATTTATGTACACGATGAAGACTGGAACCGTTATATTGCATATATTTTGTAACAGAAAAAAAAAACTTATTTAGTTAATTTCGACATCGAGCTGAGTCTGTTTGATTTTCTGTATTTTGTGTTCGTCTTTGTGATTTTCAATAAATATTGATTCGTTATGAATATTTATGGTTATAGATTCATTGAAACCATCGGTTTTGGATCATTTGGGTACAATTTTATCCTAAAAAATTGCCACTGTTCACATTTTATCGACAAATTTAATCATTTTTCAGAACGGTTTACAAATGTTTGGATAAAAATGACAATGTTCGCTGTATCAAACGCATTAAATTAATTGATTCAAAGGAAAACATTCATTTCGAAATGATTCGACAAGAAATTTATTTGCTGCAAAATCTTATTCATCCGCGAATCATAAGATTGTATTCATATTTTTATTCAAATGACGGTGATTATATACACATTATTATGGAATATGCATCGCATGGTTCATTAGCCAAATTGATTGCTAGCCAATTGAAAAAAGATGAATTTCTGCATGAAAGTGTCAGTCTAAAAAGTATTCATTTATTTTAAGACATAAATTCATATTCAATTATCTTGTGTTTTAGGTGATAAAAGGATTTTTTCTCGATATGTTGATGGGAATTGAATTTTTGCATATGAAAAATGTGGTACACAAAGATCTCAAACCGGACAACATTTTGATTGGTGACAATGGTCGCTTGAAAATAGCTGATTTTGGTGTTTCACATATTACAAATATGTAAGTGTTGCTGCAATATTTGCGGGACACTTTTTCGAACTATAATCATTAAATTATATGTCATTCACTTTATGTCAGAGCCAATGCTGGCAAATGAAAAATCAAAACTAATCTTATGAACTAAAAACGCTAATTGCTAATTTTTGCTTATTTGTAGTGACAATTATGACCTGACCACTATTATTAACAACAATAAGCTCAAGAAAATGGCCGGAACACCAATTTACATGTCACCGGAAACATTGATTAAACATGAGTTCAGTTTTTCTAGCGATGTATGGGCATTGGGTTGCATTCTATATGAATTATGCATTTTGAAGCCAGCTTTCGATTTTGTTGAGGTAAAGTTTTTTTTTCAATTTTCGGACAATTCCCATTTCAATTGAAGATAAGATTATTTTAACAGACAATGGTTGATCTGATACGATGTACTCTGACTAAATCATACATTCCCATTAATTCGACGGTTGAGCTATATAGCAAAGAATTGGTCTCGATGTGTGAATCAATGATGATTGTTCAAGTGTCGAATAGGGCTACAATCAAGGAGATCATCAGCAGTCCATACATTGTTGTTGATTATTATCGACGCTATTTTGATTTTAATTAGCCTATTTGGGGCAATTGTTCAGGCAAATTGTATGATAAAAAGGAAAAAACTCTAAAATTTTCAACAAAAAGATATTTCTTCAATGCAAACTGAACAAATACAAATATGAACAAACATTCAACACTAGAAGCAAATTCTTTTTGTTTGATTTTATTTAGATGAATTTTTCGTCTTCATTTGAATGCTGGATATCCATTGGGACTCTAACTGGAACGTTGTGCTAATGCTTATTCATTTAGAAACAATCGTTTTAACAAATTTGATATTTGATCATCATAACTGCATACGGTCGATGGGACATTGGCAGGTGCTTAATAAAATACATCACAATTACATGCACAGGAAAAGAAACACGTTCACGTTGATAAAAACAGTTCAACTACTATAAAGCCTCTGATAATAATTCGTATAATCTTCACAGAGTTCATCTGCAGTCATAAGAAAAAGAACGAAAATTAAACAATTCATTATTATCTATGAAATATGGTGTTAGCGCAATTGCGTCAAGTATGAAATGAAATTTTGATGAAATCATCGATTGCAAACAAAAATTACTTCTTAAGAAATCGGGTGAACCACGTTGTCGGATATTGCGTTGTTGGAACCATGTGTAAACTGTATAAAAAACGATTGGATCGTTTTTTTTCATTGCAGCCTCTAAATATTTTCTCGCCGATAAATTTTCGGCGCCTGACAATGAAATGGCTAAACGAAGGGCCTCGATTATTTTATCCTGACCAAGCAGAACTTCGATGATCATCTACACAAATAGAAAGAGTTCCATTGATTCGACTGACATTGACTTTTATCAACATTTCGTTCATTCGGTTTGCAAAAGAAAATACATGTCTATTATTTACCGTTTTTGCATTCAATTTATGTAACATATCAAAGGTCATCTGTTTAACCGATGGATGCTCGTGTGATTTAGATAGTAAGATGCATGCCAGGCCTTTTGATTCGTTAATCAATGAATATTTCATCAAATTCTGCAACGTATCAAATTGTTTGCGATGCACCAAATCGATAGTGATGATTTTGCTAATGTCTTGCTGAGCGGCAATATTATGTTTGGCCAATGATGTAATATATAACATAAGAACTTTTCCAACGTGCGCAGAATCCATAATATTTGAGAAAATATTTACATACAAATCATTCTGATCGATAAGGACACGAGGTGCATTTGTTGTTTTAGCAACCTGCTTGGCTGATGATGGTTGAGCCGTTATATTTTGTAGTTCGGCCGTAATCCAGCCCCTGTAAAAATGAGCCAATGATTTTGTTATTGTAAAACGAAACTAACTATACCATATGTGTATATGTAGATCCAAAACAAAAGAACAAACAAACTCACGAATAAACAATATTCAATTTGTCGAACACATTTTCAATAACGGGTAACAAATTTCCATTATACTGAGTAATGAGCATTTCCTTAAGAACATCTATCAAAACATTCTTTGCATTTGTACGGTGCAATAGCAATTCAACGAGTCTTACACGATCCGTAATCAGATTCATCAACGAATCAAGTCGCAATTTAACAAACCAAAGACATCCCAGCTTTGCATCAATTACGATATTTGGTTGAAAAAGAACCCAATTGGGTGAATCTAAAATAAGCAAAAACGATCAGGAATTATTTATCGAAAGAAAAAAAATGGCCCAATGTACACATACATAGTTCACAATTTTTGGTTTTTCCATCCAGTGACAAACTGGGCACTTTGAGAGAAAATGGTTTGATTGGTCTTCCTGGGGTGACTGGCGTATGATATGTAATATCGTTCACATTCGATGCTCCACTTAATGCAATGTCAAATAAAAGTGATGTACCTGATGCCTGAAATGGCAAAATAAACATTCAATATTGACAACATAAAAAGGAAATAAGAAAATGTTGCCATTGTTTTTTGTCAATATATACTTGGTGATGCACGACAATCAAATCATCGACAATATTCATTGCGAATCGTCCACTATAGCCCAATTGAAGTATATGCGATTTTTGTGGTGCCAGTCCAGGACCATTCAATAGATAAATGATTACTTCAACCAATCGTGTTGATGTTGGTTTCAATATTAATACAGCTAATGTTCCATAAATTTCAGCTAATGTTAAATCACGTTCTGGTATTCCATGTTCACTTTTCCCTAAAATTAAACATAGCATCGTCCAAATTATTATTATCAAAGGGGGAATTTACAGTTAAGAATAGAGAGCGTACATTCGATTTTTGGTAATTTTGTGATAACTCCACCGTGTTTAATTAAAATTGGTGTAAGAATCATTCCCTTGTTCGATGCTAATACTGCTAAATTTCCAGATGAACACCAAGAAAACCAATCAATTGCTAAGCTCATTGATTTAATTGATTTTAACTGTTTCTTATCGATATTAACAGAAAATATTTCAACGCCCGTATTTGATATTAAAACTACTTCTTTGTTGTGCACCCATACAAATCCATAAACAACGGCACTTTTACTTTGATATACAATAATATCATTAGCATTTGGTTGATTGTTTACAAAACTAATGAATTCAATGCATTTGGAATTTTCAGTTCGTTGAATGGCAAGAAGTTTTTTATCGGGCGAAAATTTAATCGATTGCATTGAACCTTTGTCTTCCATACAAAATGTAAGTGTATCATTTTCGGTTGGCCCTTTAACAGTGATACCAGTTGCACCGCCTGATCGTACAGCAAATAGCTGCAAAAATAAAATATGATTGATTTATTTGGAATTAGATCATTAGGTGATTTGTTCATCAGATTCGAATTTATGGAATTGTTGTTATGCAAACCTGTTTATTTGAATCGTCAAAAAATACATCGGTTATTGGATTAACTGAATCGAAACGTATTGGATCATTGCACAGTTCTAAATAATACGATTGTTCCATGATTGAATTGTTGAATACACAATTACATTGAGACCATTAACACGTTTGATTGATATTCAAAATGCAATCGTATGTGACTATACTGGGGAAAAAAAGTAAATCGTTCACGAGACAAATCTCTTGATTCCGTTCCTGATTTCGTTTTTATTTCCAATTTCTATCAAATATTTTTTTTTTTGTTGTTGTTGGAACTTTTTTGGGTTTCGTGTTTTGCCACAAAGATAGATGACATTTCGATTGTCGATTGACTAATCATCGATAATACAGTTCAAGACAGTTGAATGTTGGATGACATTTCGATGTTTTACGTATACAATCATCGAACGCTCGTATACAGAACAACATATTTACCGCTGAGTGCGCTCCAAAAAAAAAAAAAAACGCAAATTTTTATTTTCCAATATTTACAATTTTGTTTCACATCAAAATGGTAAAATTAACGCCCGAATTAATAAATTCATCGATGCAATACATGAATCCGTGCCGGGATCGTGAATTGGATCTTCGAGGTATGATATTAAAAACTAAGGTTATGTTTGATTGTTTAATAATTTGGCTGCACATATAAACGTTTTAAGGATATAAAATACCACAAATTGAAAATATGGGCGCCACACTAGATCAATTCGATACAGTGGATTTTTCGGATAATGATTTAAGACGATTAGATGGATTCCCGTATTTACCACGAATGAAATGTTTACTTTTGAATAATAATCGCATTGTGTAAGTAAACGGTGACTGTAATCCAGTTTACGGCCCATGCATTTCTCTGTAAATACTCAAAATAAAAAGCTAATATTTGTTTGGTTTGCAGGCGCCTTGGTGAAAGCATTCATGAATTCCTACCAAATTTGGAAAGTATTATTTTAACTGGTAATAACATTCAAGAGTTTTGCGATTTGGATCCACTCATACCGCTTACAAAATTAGAAACATTATCTTTGCTTACGAATCCAGTTACAACCAATCCACATTACCGTGAATACATTGCTTACAAGTAAGTTCTTTATATGGCCAAACGTTCAAAGTCTGGAATTGGTTTATTTATGGATATTTGTTTAGGTTTCCAAAGCTTCGGCTTTTAGATTTCCGTAAAATCCGCCAAAAGGACAGGAAAGCGGCTATTGAATTGTTCAAAAGCAAACAGGGTAAAGAAATTCTCAAAGAAATTGCGAAAAAAGCAAAAGCTGTCGCAGCAAATCCAATGGCAGCCGATTCAAATTATTCCAAAGGTAATTGCAATTCTGTATTTTCTTTTCTTTTTGATACGAAAAAAAAAACAGGGGAAAAAAAAAATATTCATGAAACATTACAATACAGGCAATTCAGCTTCATCGGCCGATGTTCAAAGAATTCGTGATGCGATCAAAAATGCTACATCGTTGCATGAAGTTGAACGACTCACAAGAATATTACAATCTGGCCAAATTCCACAAGATCTTTCTGCATCAGAAAATGGAAATGGTAAACGGCAATCTAATTCTCAAATTTTTTTTAAAAAAAAGCCACATTTTTACTTATGAATCGAATATTCTTACAGGCCATCATGATTTTGAGCAAATGGATACCACTTCTGAAAACTGAATCTAGGTAAAGAAAAAAAAAATCAAATTTAATTGATTATAACAGATTTGCGAATAAAAATTCTGCCATCCAATTGGTTTGATTTAATTTTTCATCATTTTTAATCTAACCTAACAAAAACAAAAGTTTATTTGTGCGACTGATAAGAACAGATACCTATCCAGATATAATTTTTATTTTTCAAACAAATAAAAACAATCTATACTTTTGATGTTATGCCAATCAAGAGGTGATTAAAAAGCAAATTTGAATGAAAAATAAATTAAATTAAATTCAAATTTATTTCGAAAAACGAAATTGGTGTTGATTTTCATTTAACTAACGGAGCGATATCATTGAATTAAAACATCATCATATCATTTTGATAATCATCACAATTGGTTTTGGCTCGTTCTGAAAGGCAAGTTACTATTTTATAAGCCATATCACATTTATCCTTTCGCCGATTATAATTATCCAAATTATCAACCAAATGGAAGCACTCTTGGATCGAATTAATATAAAATTGTTTAACTTCATGATTTCGCATGTCCATTGTCAGAACTTGAAGCATTTTACGTTGATCGGGCAAATCTTCATTATTTGTCTAAAATTAAATGGATCAATAAATCAATAAATGTTGCCACAAAATTTAAAACTCTGTAGCAGAAGCAACATTACCATTTTCAATTCATGGAAAAAGCAATGCATCAAACATGCACGATCTTGTTGTGTTCGATTATCATTGTTATTGTTTTTAAAATTGTGGTTTTGATTTGAAAATTTTCTGTCATTACTTTTGCTGCCAAAGCTATTATAGTTTCCGGTATTAGAGGTGTCGACATTTCCATATCGTGGATCAAACCGATTACGATTCGTATTTTGTGAATTGTAATGATCATTTCCATATGACATTTCGTTTGGTCGTCGCGGTGAATTTTGATTATTCCAATTGTTATACATGTAACCATTGCGACCTTGATACGTTTGAATATTGCCGATATTTGCGTACGGATCATTCTGATATTCACTTTGAAAATTGAAACCATAATTATTCCCATTATTATATTGCCGATTACTGTTGAATCGATCATTTGAATGGCCGTTATGGTCATCGTTGTATTCATCATTCGATTTATTTTCATTGGAGTTTTCTTCACTTTCGGTATCGGTTTCATTTCCACCAATTCGATGCATACAAGTTCGGGCAATTTTTCTCAATTCACCATCTGTTGGACCGTCATCTGATCGGCATCTTAGACACTTACAAATATTTATTTTTGTCAATTTTACTCTGAAGTTAAATGAAATAAATTCGTTATTGACTCACCTGGCATCGTCCGAACGAATGAAAAATAATTGCAAATGCGATAATTGTAAGCGTTGTTATTTTCATTTTGCTGAATGAATACCTTCTATTCGATAAAACTGTTCCAGTCCAGAGATTGATTGAAATAGATTCGAATTTAGATATTTAATGCTAATTTATATCTAAAATTTTTGGCTCTGGACGTTTCGGAAGTGCCAATCATTTCGAACAAAAGTTGAAAAGAATCCGAGTTAGGGAAAAAATTAGGTCATAAGTCTATGCGATTGATATGATAATGATTTCGACCGGCATATACATTTTGCTCATCAAAGTCAACTTGAAGTTTCGCCTCGAAAAACACTTTCAAATCCATTGATTCAAATGGAAATGCATTTAGTTCATTGTCACACCGAATATTAAGCCTACAAAATGCGATCGTTTGTTATCAATTATCGAAATACAGTACTGAGACCTGCGAAATCGGGTTTTTGTGGACTCTGTCAATAAGAAATGAAGGTTAGTAGCATAAATCAGACGTATAAACCGGATTAGGGACGATTGAGTTCAAAGCCTTCTAGTAGTTTCCTATGTGAATATAATTTTTATATTTATTTGAAGAAACAATACTTATATTTAAATATTTATTTTATCATTCGTAAATCGAACGAAATATAAACGAAAACAATCTAAAATCGTAAGTACGGTGTACGGCCCATATAGACAGACTACCGTTCATAAGTATGGAAGCAAACAAAAATTAAGGCTTCCAAATAGCTTCTTTGCGTCCATACTTATGAACGATTGTGTACATATATTTTCAACCACATGACATCCGAAACTTTCCCTAAAATCGGTTATCATTGTTGTAATTGTTGTAAATATCATTTTAATAATTTTAATAGATGTTGGACATCTGCAACTGATTAAGGGAGTAAATCAAAATCATCGCTAACATGAACCATGGGTACATGATTTTCCTCAATAATTGGTTGCACTTTGTATTCGCATAGCATCAGTTCTTTCATTTTCCATTCCCATTCCATTTTTTGTACTGCATGTAAACTTTCGGCTTCGTTGTGATGCCTCAAAACCATTGCTTCCTATTTACGGTGAATACAAAAAAAAAATAATTAAGAGATTTGAATTTGGTCAGCACCATAGATAGAGAGTATAGAGGAGTGAAAAAATAAACCTACCTTAATTTTTTCCCATTTGTCATCAACATCCTGTAACCAACTCAAAAACAATCGTCCATTATATCGTGAACGTGCATTACGATCCTTTTCTTCTTGTTCGGGCGTTATAATATTATAAATTTCCTCATCTTTTAATATTGTGCAAGCCGAAAATGGTAAAGATTGATTGGCTAAAGCTCGAGCAGCTCTGCCATGGACCCGTAATATTTCTTGTTCCACTGACAGCACAAGTTTCTCCTTTTCGACAACATGTTGCATTTTGAGTTTGTAGCGATCTCGTTCTTGTTGTGTGTACAGCTCTTTTAGTTGAGCCGATATATTGGATGGGAATGTTGTTGTTGGTTCAATTGGTGATTTTCCAGCCAAAACATATGAACGACGATTTAAAAGATAATCTTTAAAACCTTGAGGCGGTTTTGGTTGAACTAACATCAAATTTCGTTGGCGACGCTCAATTTGTTTCCGTATGTTTAAGTACATTTGATAGCAATTTGTAATTGGTTGATCATGCGGATGTGGCACTTCATTGCTTATTTCTTCATTTTTCAACTGCAACAGTTACAAACACATTGCATAATTTCATAAACTAATGAATTAAATAAATAAATAATAATAATACCTGAGCTTGTGGTTTGGATGATGCTGTTGTTTCCATTTGATTTTCATCTTTGCTGGCTCGAATTTTTCTTTTACGTGGATGCAAATCGACCGTATTTTGAGAACTGTCTTTCGTTGATGATGTCGATGATGCTGATGGACTTGGCGCATTTATCGTTTCCAATTCATTGGCGGCATTTGAATTGCTCGGACTTGTTGTATTTGTACCAGCAACACTTGGAGCCGATGTTGTGCTTGTTTTGGTTGCCGTATCACCAGATTCGGTTGTAACGCTTGCCGTTGTGCTTGTTGCAGTTGTGGTTGTTGTACTAGTTTGGGTCACCGGTGCAGGTGACGGTGAACTACTTTGCATTTGTGGTGATGAATTATTTGAACTTCGATCCACCGAAGATGATCCGCCACGGTTTGAGCTTCGTAATACTCGTTGTTGTTTTTGATCTTCATTCGTTAATGCGGACGTATTTAATTTTTTTTCGTCGATGCCTTTTGTTGAATCGGATGGACTGGTACAACGCGATGATACACTTTCTTTATCAGCTGAATCGTTGCTATTCGATGATGAGGCAACGACATATGGCAATGCGGCACTATTTCGTGTTGAAATATTCTTTCCATTGCGTGTACCCAAATCCGGATCCTGGCTGGTAGTTTGCTGTGGAATGACAATTTTCAATGGTGGCACTTTTGGTCCAGCCGCATTAAATGAATCGGCGCCAGGACTTTTGTCATCCATTTCAACATCACTATCGGCTTTTGTGGCCGCTAGTTTGGGGCTAGCACACGGACTCTTTCGATCCAACGTTGATACATTTTTGTTTGCTAAATTAGCATTTTTTGCGGCTGCACCATGGAATTTGGAGTTTTTCTCTTGACGCTGTGATTGAGGCCGATTTGCTGCTGATTTATTTGCTTCTTTGCCAGCCGCTTCGCCATCTTTACGTTTTTTACGTTTAACTTCATCATCACCATCTACTTCAATATCTGAATAGGATCGTTTTGATGTTTGATCGTCACTTTTTTCATCGGATGATTTATCAGAGCTCTGAAAATTATTTACACAAGGAAAAAAAACCGTTTGATTCATTGAGATTTAGTACTTGTTCGTGTTATGATTCTCTTATAGCTTGAAAATGTAAAAAATAAATAATGGGCATGCTTACCTTTCCACCATCTGATTTGTCATCACCCGAGCTGGATGAGTCTTTCGGTGTTGTTTTAAATTCATAAACATCTTCCTCTTCTTTTGGTGCTGTTTTTGTTGTCGTTCCACTTCCAGATGCTACGTTTGATTCATCTTGACTTCCATCTGGTGACTTTTTGCCTGCTTCATTTAATTTCTTCATTAGTTGTTGTTCTGAAGACGTGAAAGAGTGGAAAAAAAGAAAAAAAATCATATTTATCAAATGAATCTTATGACAGCGTAAATTAGACAAAAATGGTACCGGGCAGTAGGGTTCTTTCGATATCAATGAATTGAATTTTGCATTTTGTTTGAATTTGTTTCGAAGATAGAAAGGTGCAGAAACTTGCGACTTGTTTTTCACGATCTTAAATTTCAATTTCATTTGAAAACTATAAATTTCTCGTGAACGATTCTGACTTCTCGGCAGAGATATTTAAATTCGAAGATCACTCATTTCATTGGTTTGTTTACTTATTTGTATTGAAAGCGACACGAATTTGAAATCGATTGGAGTGCATACATGAATGGATATTGAGCTAAATGTAATGTATCATTATGGATGGCGGAAATGCATTTAACTTTCATAAATTTTCATCATCTGAAATGATGTTATTTCTTCAAAAATAAAATTCGCTGCACAAATACCAATCGAAATGAATTCAAAGAGCACGTTCATGGCATTCGCAAATGAATAAACAATAACAAATATTAAATCCAACAATTATTAAGTGGGGCGTAATATATCATAATAGTTATCACAATCAGATCAGTGTCGGCCAACTCAAATATGCCGACCATAAATAATGATCGACAATGTATTAGAACAGCTTGAGAGAATGAAGTTTTGGATAAAATGTCAGTGGTTTTAAAAGAAAAATAACAACAAGGAAAAAAAAACAGAGATGAATTGACAATGAGAACCCTGAAATTGAAATCCAAAACAAATATTAAGAAAAAAACGAAAAAAAAAAATAATTAAACAAGAGAAACGAACGCTGCCCAATAATAATTTTTCAACTAAACAAATGGTTTGTCGGTATTCGGTGTAGGAATCCATTAAAACGAACAAAACAATAAAATTAAAAAGTAAACGAAAGCAACAAAAACCTACAAAATGTGACGAGAGAATAAGGCGAAAAATAAAAAACGAGCGATAACACAAATGGACAAGTTTATAATTTGTAAAACTGAAATTGAACTGAATGAGGAATAAAATGAAGAGTGAGGGAGCGAGAGTGACAAAAGCAGTCAACAGTACAAAGTTCGGATCGCACTGAATTCACTGATATGCACCACAGGGCATACGGAACAACAATTGCAAAAAAAACTCACAATATCTTTTTTATTCGATTGAATCCATATTTTTTCTATCATATGAACGCTCTACATTTTCAAGTGCAATCTCGGATTTTGCATGAATCGTAAATCAAATGAAAAATTTAATCCACTTCAAATCAATTATTTATAGTTACAAAACATCCGCGGTGCACAAAAACTCCGAACCGAACAGAAATATTATTGCAACAGCGTTGCCTGTTTATTGTTTACATTGTCTCCGTTGAATGTAATTAAATTTTTTTTTTTTTTTTTGTTTCAATCTTTTTACTCTTTCATTACAATCGCTTCCTCTTTCTATCGCGGAGTGTATATGGATTACAAATAAAACAGCTCATATAATTTCCATGTATATTTTCTGTATAATCAGCTCCAATGTGTCTTTTTCCTTCCTTTGCTCTCATACTCGTACAAATAAATTTTTCAATAACAATTGTCGTTTGGTTTTCTTCGCAATTTTTGTTTTCTTCTTTTCGTTCACTCATTTCGAATGTTAAAACAAAACGCAAGATGAAACGAAAAAAAAGCCATCCTTTGGTTATTTATTTTGCTTGATTTGTTTCGACTTTGAGATTGTTTTAATTTTGGCATGTAAATAGCGAACATGGCACTTGGCCGATTGAAAAATGAGAAATGAAATTGCATTTGCAATATCTGTGTAAGCGGAAGAAATTTTTGGCTGCGGAATGAGAAAACGAAAAAAAAAAAACAAACCAACGAAACAGCCGATGAAGTAGAAAAATATGAAACAAATGAAGAAAGAATGAGAGGAAAAAAAATAACAGTCTTGGTGCGAAATGAAAATATTACGTTGCTACGAGTACGAATTACGAATGATGACGTGTCGCCAATTCAGTGTATTGTTGTGTATCACATTATATTATTATTATTTCTGTGCATAAGTGCAGGCACGGAATTAGTTAAGTGTATGCAGTATGCAAATACTTAAAACACTGCATTCGAAAACAATTTTTCGGCCAAAAATTGAAACAAACCAAAAGAGAATGAAATTCTTCTTTGAAAATGAAATGAATGATTTTTTTTTTTTTTTGAGTCCGAGTGTCTAAACAGTACTTTTCCCTTCTACAAAACATTTAATTGGATATTATTTTATTTTGCCATTGGGACGGTCCCCGTTTTCCCATTCAACATTTTTTAATATATTCAGCCAGCTTAGGACTTATCGCCTTAGTCAGTATTGTTTTTGCTGTCTTTCAATTGATAAGTTAAAACATTCTACATCCTATCCACATAATTTACCATTCAATGAGAATTCCAATGTCACTCAGCCTGTACTGGGTGTTTGGCGGGCCAGAAAGAATGTCATTTCAAGAATTTACGACTCTCAATCAATCAACGAGAGAATAAGAAAAAATGCATTCGGAAATGTTGCTCAAAATGAACATCTCATTTTCTTTGCCTCTTGTACAAATTATCTATTCACTAAGTTGAAAGATACCGAATAAAGTTTACATTTATATATGTATGTGTGCATAGATTGTTTTGTCGTGCTCTCTATTCCGTTTTGTTTTGTTATTTGTTTTAACAATTTATGTATGGTATTTTTATTACGCTTAGAAAAAGCAAATCAAATCAAAAAATGCCGAAATGCTGAATTCATTCAAGTTTCATTCATTTTAACGCTTGATTCGTTTATCAGATATGGCGACAAAATTGTTGTTTGAACGGAGCGATAAAACGCAAAGAAAAATAATAATCGAACTGAGCTAATCGATTATTACATACAACTAATAACCGATTACCGGTCGCCCAGCATAATATTTTCATGTTACTATTTCGATCGTATTGAATGAAATGTTTATTTAATAAATAGCAGCAAATTGTTATTACTATCCGATTATTTGGTTTTGAATGTTGCATCGGTGTAAAATGCATTGTGCTAATGCACTTTTTTTTCTTTTGTCCATTGTTTTGGTTCTTGGATACATTCAAACCGAAACTATTTTTTTCGAATCAAATTTAGTCACAGGTCACCGTTTGTTTATTTCGAAAACTCGTACGTCATAAATTAAACATTTTATATTTATTCAATGAAACAATTATAAAATATTAAAATAACATGAATAACATGAGTCACAGCAATGACAATATGTGTGATAAATTATTTATTAATAAAAATGCATTAATGTAACAAATTCAACTGAACAATCTGTATTGCAAACAACACTGAAACGAACAAACCAACAAGCACCGTCCTGGTGACAAATATAGAGTTCAACAACAATTTCAACTATAATATGCATTCTATGAGAAATGGTCGAAGCTGAGAGAAAAACTGTATTCATTTATGTCTGTTTCATAAAATTAATTGTTGTTATTTGGTCTGCAATGTTGTGCAATCATAAAATGAATTTTCTCTTGCTGAATGAGGATGTGTCGTTAGTCGGTAATGCTCCATCGGTTAAATATGATTTATTAAAGTGGCCGTTTGCGATGTAGTAATTTGTTTAGAAAATATCGCGTAATATTGTAAGTGGTTGATGGTGATGCTCGTCTCCAATTTGCTATGAATATATGTTATCCGTTATCCCATTTGGTTAATATACTCTTCACTGAATATTTGATCGTGTGCATGCATTGTACATTTTACACACTACACACTACACACTGTTGGTTAAGGTATTATTATTATGGAGCAATGCCAGTGATTGGTGATTAGAATACAAGCAAATCGAAAAATGATGTGAAAGATGAAGTGAAAATGTGACAGAGCAAATGATGATAATATTGCTTGAGTGGGGTGTAAACAGATTGAAAAGGTGAAAAAATACTTGTAAAAATAACCAATCGAAAGCATCCCCTAAATATGATGTGCCATAAATGAACTAAAATAAAATCGATTCATTCAATGGATGCAATGATTTTTTTATTTAGAATTATAGACAAAAATAGATATTTTCATATCTCATACGTTGAATATGTTTCCATGGTTAGGCACAAATCCAAACGTATGGTGTGTGTGTGTCATAATGCAATATACAATGGCATCGACTGGAACGAATACATATATGTATGTAACGATGTCTATTATTTTACCTCTTTTTTTATTGTATCTTTATCATCGATGGCACTTTGAGATGGGGTGAATTGTTGTGCATGATATCATATCAAATGTTATGGTGTTTGCGATTAATGAAAATAAAGGGTTATGATGCGATTGTAAGCATAGTCCAATTTATTTATAAATTAATAAAACGATAATAATCCTGTTGTGGGTGTGTGCCAGTCTTCATGTTAGAATTGCAACATAGGTGAGGTAATAATGTTCGTCGGGAAATTGCATTCACTTTAATCTTCTTTTCATATGTTTTCCATATGTGTACGTATTACATGCTATCGTCATTGAATCGAGATCGCTTTCGATGTTGGCACGTGGTCGATTGAGAGTAAGCTCAATATTTTAGAATACGAGTGGCCGATGGCGAGCTATTCATTCGTTAAACAAATGTTGCATGGAAATACAGGCCAATATTATTTTCATTTAAAACGCGAAAATAATGATAATGTGAACATTCAACAATATAATAACGAATTGCAATTAACTGAACTAAAAATGAAATCAAAATCCATCCAGTAAATAGAAAGACAAAGGGCAAAATATTTGACCCATAAATCCTTAACGATTATCCATAAAGCGATTCATTGAATTTTTGTTCGGCACATTTCCATCATCATTTCGGCATCGATTCAATAACATAAGCGAAACGTGATAAAAAAAACACTATCAGTGATTTTATCGCAATTCAGTTTATTAATAATTCATGATCGTGCCAATAATTATTTTTATCGCTTTTTGACGCAGTTTATTTATTGAATAATTTTACGCGTTCATCCATCTGAAGGAAAAATATTATTTTCGATCATTAGTATTGGATTGGTATTGTTGTGAATGTAAATAAAATGACATAGCCAATGGCCAGTTATAATGAATACTGAACACTAAAATATTTAGGAGTTTTTAAGCATTTTATATTGATATTCGTTCGCATCGAAGTTGACATCGTTGTTTCTTTTCGTATCGATTTTGAGAGAATTTTTCCAGCATTTAAATGCTTGTCCGATTCAATGTGAGGTATTCAACTTTGCGCATAAAAATTTGATCGACTGCCAAGGAAAATATTTTTTCAATTTAATACTTTTCGATTACATTTGATTTTCGGTTATATGTATAAATGGATGAAATTGAATGCGATGTCTGTCGAATAACATGATATGGTATTGCGGCTTTGTTTGACATAAATTCTTCTTCTTCCACATTGGGCATTTATCCCAGTTCCATTCACTTATGTTCAAATATTTTGCATGAATTGATTCGTTTGTGGGCCAAACGCTTCACAACAATGGACAAATTTACGAATGGATTGGTCAAAAATGACCCATCATTGATTTGCATTGGTTCTGCTGATTTCAAGCTAAATGCACCAATTAAAAAATGTATCCGGTGTCCAGGCACAAAAATATTACAAAAATATTTGAGAATGAAAAGAGATGAAGAGTTGATGTTTTGAGAGTTGATGCGAACATGACATCACAAACGTGTGGAAATTGCAACGATTTTTTTGATTGGAGACTCCGTGATAAACTAGACAAGAAAAAACAACGTTTCCGGATATGTCAACATGCAAATTGTCGACCACCGCAAAAAAAATCCAATCGGTAAAGTTGACAAAATAATTGCAAAAAGAAATCGTCGAATACTTACAAAAAAAAAAAAAATCAAACAAACAAAAATCGAGCATATCCGCATATTTATTTCCCACAAGAACATCCAAATCTAGTGGAACCCGATCGAGTAATAACGAACGGAGTAGAATTTCCAAATCAACGGCAATCAATATCACAAATCATGTGAATTTGACGAATCAGAATGGAAATCAGATACTTATTTGGAATCGTGACATCAGCGCAGCACGTAATATTCTCTACCAAGGTGAGATACTTATCAATAATTGAGATGTTCATACGACAATTATTTCTTATGACAGGTCTTTGTGGTCGGTTTGAAAAAACCGATGGCACCGAATTTGGATCGATAAAATCAGCGACAACACATAGCGCAAAAAAGACAATATTATGCACAAAGACGAAGAGAACGAAAGCTGCTAAAAGGTAAGCAAAGTCAACCGTTCAATTTGTGTCTATTTTTATGAAATCAAATCAATTTATATTTACAGTTCCAATGGAGAGATGAATGCAATCATCGACCAGATTCCAAAATCGTCAAATAATACTGTACCACGGTTATAGTGATTTATCTATGGAATGAATCCTCCGTAAATGGGATTTTCCTCATTTGTGAACCAATATCACCGCTACGGATTCGATTTATTTATAGAGGTTACACTGTACGTGAATCAATGACTTCCATGCTTGTTCCACACATTGGGTTCATCTCTCAACTCATTGTCATAGTTGGAAAATATATCGTCATTGGTATGGCATGCCAATTTTCTATATTACAATAAAATTTATCAAATACGTAGCCTTTTTCCCGCTTCAGTCCAAGGACATATTGATTCAAAACATGTAATCAGAATGCCTTTGGATGGTGAATATTTATGGCCTTTTTATGATATTTATGAAAATTTCGAATTACTTTCTTGACCTTGTGGTCTTAGGTCTAACATGCACCTGTTCACAAAAAATTTTCGTTGATGTTAATTGTGTGCGATTACTATTAGTAATTGATTCCGATCAATGCTTGGATCCGTTCATCATCATGTCACATATTTCAATAGAAATGAAGAAAGCGATAATTCCATGGCTAGATTTCGGACAATCAAGTGTTTGTGTACATTTTGTCTACACTCTTTTCATTTGCTTACAAACCATGTAGGCGCTTCTTTGAATAGCATCAGAAAGGTTAACGCAAAAAAAAAAACTCCAGCCATGTACAGATTCTGAATGAAAAATCATTGTTATATTACATTGCATATTGTCCTATTCAATACGACTGACATTCAAATCGTAAAAGTCAAATTCAATCATCGCAATGTTTATTTTGCATATTGTGCAACATATTTTGATGCGTAGACGCCGTTCTTAGTGTCGTTGACAGATTGTTTTCTGTTGTTCGGGGATTCAAGTAAAATTGTCTATGAGTAGAATTCAAAGAGAGAGAGAGAGAGAGAGAGAGAGAGAGAGAGAGAGAGAGAGAG
>GL501517.1:7041930-7059645 GCA_000149185.1 Mayetiola destructor
AGAGAGAGAGAGAGAGAGAGAAGAGACTGATTCGGTTTCCAATTGAATTATATATTCGAAATTCGAACAGTGAAAATTGAACATCCTAGACAAAAAATATATTTATCTGAGTCGAATCGACAATCCATTCCCGAATGACAAAAACAATATATTATTATATTTTTCCGAAACTGTCATTTGCCGAGTTTGTAGGCAGTTTATGTTCAGCCGGATTTGTTGATGACGCAAATTAAGAATGAAATGATTCAACCATTCAGCATTCATAATTCATATCAGTGCGCTTCATTCTTTTAAATTCTCAGTATTGATTTGATTTACAATTCGATACAAAAAGAAACACTCAGCCTTAAATTTGTATGGAAATTAAAATTTTATCGGATCTATGCGATAATTGGCTATTGATTTGCAATAGCTTTTAGATAAAATGATAAATGAATAATCATAATCATAAATCGAAACGGTATTTCTTCCTTCTTTTTGTCTTTTACGTTTTTTTCGCATCTTTTTTAAAAATGAAAGGTAATAAATAAAGAATGAATGAATGAATGCGTTTGCAAAAGAAACTTCAGAATGAATTCAGTCAACAGTATCATAGGTTCTGCAATTATTCTCAACAAAAATTGTTTATGTACGTATAATTTGCTCCGATTGGCGATATGTTTATAGCTCTTTACCATGCACCATGCCAAATGCGAATTGCGGATACAAAAGAAGCAATTTGATATTAAAATAATTTTTTTTTTTTTTAATGAAACTGAACTGAACGAAAGCAGACAACTGAAAAACCAAAATGACTCAATTGCTGGCTAAACGAAGTTCAGTGTGCTTAGTGCGATTGATTTAAGTATCAAAACACAGAGTTTAATGAACAAACAATGCGCAAACATAAAACTCAATTAGCTGAAAAACATCATGAGAGAGTTAAAATCAGTGAAAACAATATGTGAGAAGGCAGAAGCAACGCATGCAAACTTTTAAAGATAAATAAAAATCAAAAACAAAACAAAATTAAATGAAATGATCTTTAACAATATTATCAATGCTGAGAAGAAATAGCACCGAAGATATGTCGAGTGTAGATTTCATATGTGCGTCATGCTTCGCCAACAAATCATTATCCAGAGTATAATTTCAAATTAATTCTGGATGTGCATCGCATTATTAACATAATTCCATTCGATTGGTTCAAAATCTTTTCGAGATCAAGTTTCTATAATATACTTAATAATACATTAAAAAAAAATGATGGTCTTTTATCCACTTCATACACCAAACGGGCGTTTAAACTATTATCAACAATTTTGGTTTTTGGAACAAGGACTATTCAATTTCCCGTGATGGATCGAAAAACCGAAAGGTTGAGCTATTCATGTAGTTTACTCCATATGAATGCAAAAGGAAAATGCAGCGAAAGTGGTAAACACACAGACCCACACATTCAAATGCAACAATTCGTCGTATATATTTCATATATTATTAAATTTGTTTAGTTCTAAAATGATATGTTTTTTCGTTCAATTTGTTTTCATTGAGCGCATACATCGAATACAAATTCTTTGTAAACAAAAGTCCTTAGATTTATTTCATTGAAGAACCCAAAAACTATTCGCTAATCTAATGCAACTTTCAGCTTTATGTCCGGATATAATGATTGTGCATTCACGTATTCACTAAACTTGTCACAGTTCATGGAGGACGCAAAACAAAACAAACTTATATTGATTTGTGTGTTCGGAAAACTTTATTACAATAGCTTTCGAAAGATGGGTGAACATTGGGCATATTACTTGCAACGAATATTCAAAGAAATGCGAATGAACACAGGCATTTTAAAATTTCCTAAATGCCAAACAAATCTTGATTGTGTATTGTATACATCAGTCATGTTATCATAGCGATGTCTTCGGTTATAAATTGTATTTTGAAGCGCGTCGGCATTTCAAAATGTGTGATGCGAATCGCACAGTTTAGAGTTAAAAACCTTTTCCATCTTAGCTCATTTTAGCTCAACAAAAGTAGCGCCTAATTTTTTTCTTTTCATTTATTAAGTAATGACGGTCGCATTTATGAATATCCATAAATATTATTCGTTATTCTCATTTCATATTGCGAATTCGTTATTCTCACATGTCTCACATGTGAAAATAGGAGAAGAAAAAGACGATTATTTTTTTTGTAAAATATTTTCGGAGGAGTTTGTGATGTCCAATCGCTAATCGCTTTTGCTCTTATCGAATTGGTCCAGTTCGGTTTTATACGCCTTTCGGTTTTATGTGGATGTCGATTGTCCATTGACTTCGTTGCAACATCAATGAGTTCGATGTTTTATCAAATTCAAAATAATAATTAATCATTAATTGTGAATGGCAAAATAAAGTGAATTTTTCAAGAGACTGAGCACTGAGCACCGAACGAACCCTGTGCATTAATATAGTGCATTCGAAAGCAAACTTTTAACGCGCTAAAATAATATATATTTTTTCAAATAAACTCTCCGTTTTGTCTGATGAATTAATTTTTCGAATGTTTATGACTGCAGTTTGAATATACATCCAAGAATTTGATTTATATTCGCCACAAAAATAATCCAATGGTTCCGATTTTAGCCAAATATGTGCATTTATTGTCCCAAAATTCCAGACGTCACAGAGCCAAAAACCGAATTACAAAACCACTCACACACACACACAAAATACAAAATGAAATCAAATTGAAATGCTTTCGGAATTGGTTTATGAGTCACAACAATGTAGTTTCCATACTTGATGTGTTATGCTTGATGCTTTATGTTGAATACTTTTGGTTCTGAATCGGTCTTTTAAATACCATAATATACGAACGATGCATGTTTAGAAACATTTTGGTCGGTATGCAGCGTGTAATGCATTGACTATTTTATTATTGTTGTTGCTATTGCTACTTCTGGAATTTACAATGTATATTCATTCTGTTGTCGCATCCATGGCACATAGTCATCGTGGATTATTACTAATATAATACATATATCAGGTTTATATAGTATGTTGTCACAACTTTGTGCATTTAGTTCTTTAAATGATTTTTAACGACGTAGAAATTCACGTTCGATACATTTGTGTTTGTGTCAACATCAACCGCCGTTGAAATCAAACCATTGTCAATGTTAGGCTCATTTTCAGGAATAACCGTTTTAGTAATAATTAATCATAAGATCAAAAATATCTATGATAACGAAAGCGCGTTGACACGAGCGCATCCATTCATTTCAATGATTTTTCCGAAAAATTGTTTCTGCATAAGTGACATTTCTTTTCAAATCCAAAGAAAAAAAAATCCTTTGATCGTGTTATCAGTTACCAGCCATTAAAATTTGCAAACGTTAATCGAATTGAAATCGATATTCGGCCATTGAGCATCAATAATAATATTACAATTTATCATCATCGATAGCATTTATACTTGGAAATTGGCCTGTCTAAAAGTTCAATTGATCGAGATACGTGACTCTCACGAGAATTCTTTGCTTCAGTGGCTCTATATTTAAGGGTATACGAATGTAACTAATCTGAGCGTATTATTGTATTGTCGTTTCATGGGCATCGACGGAACAATATGCTGAATACATTTTAGCTTGAACAAATCGAAATAATGATGGCACAAAAAGACAAATGCCGAATGATAAATATAATGAGAAAAACAAATGGAATGATTTTACGATTTCATGCCTCCCATTCAGCCGCAGCTGAATCTGTACACCGGACACGTACACATTTAAAATTATTGCAAATACAAATGCACAAATAATACACATGACACTCTTTTCTTTTTTCTTTTTTTTGCAGCCTTCATCATTGAAATTTCACAGGGTGAATTTCGAAAAATGAACAGAAATAAACGAGAGACAAACAAATGAAAAAAAAATGAATCGACTGTATTGAAGACAGACTCACATAATCGTACACACATGGAAAAAATGGTTAGCCAAATGCCGAATCAATGAAATCTCAAACTCGACTAACGAATCATGTTCAGCAAAACCTAATATGTGTGTTGATGATACGAATCCGAAAGAAAAGAAGAAGAAACAGAAAAAGAAGAGGAAGAAGAAGAAGAAGAGAGAAGAAGAAGAGGAAGAAGCATGAGTAAAAAACGATATGAAAAATACTTCGTTCTGATCGACCAAACAGACAACTGATTTTATGGATGTGGTTTGCCGCGACTTTTCAAAAAGAAACAGAATTCAATGAAAAAATAAAAATAATAATACATAAAATGTGACTACACACATAGAATGGCTCTGCTAATGCAGAGCTACTACTGTTGATACGTTACGATTCAATATAATTTCTTTGTTTCATTCTGTTTCTTCTTCTTTTTTTTTTCTTCCCATATTTTGTCGTGTTTCGAATTGGTGCGCGTTGCTCAAATCATGCTCATTTTTATTTCGTTTTTGTTTTTATTGAACTTTTTTTTTTTTTTTTTGATTCGTGTGCTTCTGTCGCTTCAAATACACAAACACAAGACAAATAACACTTTCAATGGCCCAAACGGAAAAACGGAATGACGGTGTATCGCATCTAAGCATTTAATACAATACGGAAATGAGTTACAGATTACAATAATTCATTGTTTGAATAGATAGCTGAACAATTGAACAATATTAACCACAGCACCATCATCACCAGGCATAAGCATCAACACTACTTTGTGCACTTGAAGTGAAAAATATTTTTGTTCGTTTTTGTTTAACTAAAGTGAAACCGGAGGAAATAGATCGAAAATACGAGCGATCACAACATTGAAAAATTAACATGAATGTGCATTAATAAGATACGTATTTTAAATGATATGAAGACTGAACACACTGAATCAATTGGTATGCATATTATGCTCTACCCCATAGAATGGGATGAGATGCTGAAACACACACACACAATGTATGGCAAATAAGAAATACAATTCAATTTACATCATCATTTACCACATTCGTTTCGAACATCGAAACCAATTAGATTGTACATTTTGTTGTTGTTATTGTTTTGCTAATGCAAAATGAAATATTCTCTCTTCGACTCCGATATGGATTTTTTCGGTTTTGATTGATTTTGCAATCATTGATGAGTTGTTAGTTTAGCAATTTTTCGGTGTTTCATTTTATCTTTATCGATAATAATCGACTATCGACAACAGTTCGTACGCTTTGCGGCGAGAAAACAGAGAGACCGCTACAGTTGTACACTGTTGTCAATGAATATTTTATTTTTTACTTATTTATAAGTTAGTAAATAGTTGAAATTCAACAAGTGCAATAATCTCTAATTTGATTGGTCATAGCAAGTAATTTAATTCTATTACTGATTCGCTGTACGATTGTGCTTCGCATTGGTCCGGAATAATATTAAATTTTAATTCAAATTAAAAATTGACATGAAAAATGCCACACAATTAATGGATACAACTGAACCGGTGGCCATTCAATTCTCTTATTAATATTGTTATGTTCATATTCTGGACGATTTTGTTGGAAGAAAATCTTTCGTTTTATTTGCTCTCCCGTTTATGAGAACAATGCAATTTATCAATCGCTGTTGCGCCCGCTGATTCAATCTCAATTGTGAATTGTGACCTTGCTCCTTTAGGAGTCCTCCGTTTTTTTTCTTGCTATTTTAGCACTCCTCCGCTTTTTTTTATATTTAAATTTTTGTTGTCAATAATTATTATGAATGAACTAACCGATAATAATGTAATGTTATAACAAAAATTGTTCGCATTTACATATGAACAAACAATATTATTATAATTGATGTAAATTTTAACCACCCAAGCAACCGCAATAAAATTGCAGTGTTAATTCGTCTACGCAATTCACTTGGAATATTCTGTGCAATTAACTGATCCTTCATGGGCTTATATGATTTGATTGATTTTATTTGAACACTATCGGGTTAAGCACAACTAACAATCCAACATATTATTCGTATTTCGTATTCCAAATATGAATAATTCAATTGCTTCAGGAAGTATAAGAACGTTTTTTGTCCACGAATCCCGAGTAACTAAACTGATCGATCGAAAATGAGAGATCACATGAATTGAAGCAATTCATTTTTTGAATTATTATAAAGCGATATCAGGATCTGGACACTGTACACTGTACACCTTATGCACATTTCTTTGAAAAAATGACACACTTCAACACACTCCAATATTCTTCTTTTTCCTCTCAAGTTGCGGCTTATATTTCAGTTCTTGTGATTTGTTTTTGAATCGCCGTTTTATTTTAACAAACGAATGGTCGTTCATTCAATTAGAAGTCAAAGTTCTTTCACATTGTTGTATGTGTGAAATATTGTGTATAGTGTATACATGTCTCATGCCTCATACCTAAGCCTAGATATTTGCGGCTAATCACTGAAGAAAGTAAAATGAAACAACGAAAAATTGGCAAAACGGAATTGTACAAAAGTGTATAAAAAAATATGATTACACACACGAAATCAGAAAAAAAAGGCCAACTAATTTCCATTCTATTTCTATAGGCCTGTGGGCTAGTGGTTAGCATATGCTTTCGATCCAATAAAATTGAAGCAAAATGGAAAATAAAGGTAATCAAAATCAAACAAATAGATCTCCATATCAAACACTTTCAAATTAGTGATTAAGTTTTCGGTTTGTGATTGTGTGTTTTTTTTCTTCAGTTCACATGCTTTGACAAATGATTAGAATGAAGAAAATAAAACACTTTTTTATGAGCTTTCTTGTGCCCGAAGTCGAATTGTTGAAGACTCAATAGAATGAAATACATGTGCGATAAAATTACGAAACGAATTACGGCGCAAATGATTAAAATGAATGAGCTCAAAATGAAAACAGATTCGTTTCAACAAATGAATTAGGATGAACGTGGATGCAAACCAAAAATTGAATTGGCAAAATTCAAAAGAAAAACTGTAACCATTCTCCACCTGTCATCAGGTCTTATGTTTTCGGTCGTGATTTATTTTTCTTCCTTGCTTCCATTTAAATCAGTTTTAGTTGTTTCGTTGCAAATGCATTTAAGAGTCGTATGGTATTTCTTTTTTTGGTTTCAGCCGTCGGAATCGCTTGCCCGGAGACCAAAGCGAATAAAATAAAACTAATTAGCCGCCTGACGACCCATGAATTATTTTATGCGAACACCCAAGAAAATCGTGCGTACAACACAATGATTTCTATCAGGTTTGAACTACATTTTTTTTTTTTTTTTTTTTTTTGTTGCATGAATATCCAATGATATTGATGTACACGAGTTCAGGTTCATTTATCATTCCAATTTTTTTTTATGATTGCAAAAGAAAAATGTTGAGCGGCAAGTGTAAGGTCATGTTATAATAAGGCACACTCTCGAATATGGCAAAAAAGTATTAATGATTCAATCAATACAAGTCTATGATAATTTATTTGTGTTTTGTTTCGTCTTCAACCAGAAATTTGCTCGAGATTTTTGAATAACGAAATCATATTTTTAGTTATATTTTTTGAATATTTTTCTTTTTGTTGATTTTTCGGCATTTCAGGTCATCTGAACCTCTGAAACAGCTCTTTAATTACAGAATCATTATTCACAGTTTCATCGGTAATGGTTCATTTCATTGTGAACAAAACCATCGAGTGCAATATATGAAAATTTAAAATATTTTTTTTTTTCAATAACGAAAGAAGGAAAAATAAAAAGATTTACCAGAAAACAAATTAACTTTGTTTGTAACAAAACCATTTAAATATTGTATATATCACTTGAATCATTCACTAATTTATGTGTAAACTACGATTTATTTTGAATTTTTTGTTTCTTTCTTTCACTCACAAATAAATACTTAATCATTTGACAAATATAAAACTATATTCGAAGCAAAATCGTCACCGAACCAGTGAATTTTGAAGAGCACAAGAATTTAAACGAAGAAAGAAAAAAAACGACGAAGATTGATTAATGAAAATAAATGACGAACCGAATAGAGCAAAAAGAAGAAGAAAATAAATATATTAAATAAAAACGCGAACAATATAAATAAATGTAGAATGTATAAGTTATTATAGATCGAATCGCTTTGAAGTGAAAAAAAAAAAAACAAAAAAACAAAAACAAAAAACCAGCACCACAACCACCAGGAATATGATCGTGAAATCCGACTGTAAACACCAACAACAATACAATCGAGGCGGGAAAGCGAATCAAAACTCAAATTCACAGGATCGTTTTAAGTCTTTTGGTATGAATAAACTTGATGTCATTTTAAGACCAACCATTGCAAGCCACTCTCACTCAATGATTACACTGGCTATAAGGATAATTAGCAACCTTACACCAACACACGCCGTCTTTACGTTCTGTTATGTTTTATTCGTGTATTTTATTTAAGTTCAATTCTTTTCTGTTTCATGTTCGGTTTGTCGTCATTTGCCTTCTTCCTTACCGCGGATTCATCACACACAAGAGAAAAAATTCTACACAACAAATAATAATCCACACATCTTTCGTTCACGTGTATACTGTATACTGTATATGCTATAATAACAAAATGTACAATCGTTTTCATCGATTCACCGATTTAGCAATTCACCGTTTGACGGTTGTATGTATATTGTATGTATAGTATTGTTGGTTGTCGGTGCGGTGTACAGTGTACACTGTACCCAACTATGATCACACATCATCCACAATCTACAACAATCGAACACTTCATATTGAATCGCTTTATTGCTTCGGTCTTTTTCTTGCCACTATTCGTGGTTGTTGTATGCCTTTTTTCCGCTAGTTTGTGTGTTTGATATGCGATTTGCACATACTTATATGTATATTGCATCGCAACGTTTCATCATAAAATATTTGGATTTGGTTTATGTTGTGGATTAAATTTAGCGGACGCCATTCCATTTCTGTGAACGACATACGGAACAACATCAACGGAATAACAATGTATTTGAATATTGAATGCTAAATGCACAACTACAAACATTATGTTTGCTTATGCTGTTATGAATGTGTAATGTGTATCATTTTATTCTATACGTCATAATGTTGTTTCTTTGATACATATTTTTTTTTTGTGAATTCATCCAATTTATGCATTTGAATTAAAAATGATGATGTTGATGATGTTGGTGGTTTTAATTTCACAAATACAATCGCATCCACCGTTTTTATATAATTTCAATAACAAACACAAGTACGAAGCAGCAATTTGCGTTTTATACTATTTTTATACTTGCAACATCATTTCATTCGGACGTTATTCCACGCTTTGGTGTTGTTTACAATACGAATATTACAAGCTCATAAAATACAATTTGGGACTTGCACATCTCAAGGTGACAGGACAGCTTTTTCACTTCAAGTTTTAGAATCGTTCATTCTTTTCGTGAAAACTTCTTAACGGACAACAGTGTGATGAAATCGATACAATTTTCAAGGATTATTTTAAGAATGAACTTGGGATGATTATATTCATAAATTAGATATCTAAATGTTTACATTCATAAAAAAGAGTTTTCCAATGGTATTCAAATTTCGAATTTGGAAACAATGACAAGTTAACGCACCTCATTCAGAGATGGCGCCACGAGTACTATCGACGTATTAAGATTGAAACATCCGTCACATTTTTTATGACTGAATTTCAATTTGAAAAACAAAAACAAAACAATTCTTGAAAAGAATCAGAAATTCTCAAAAAAAAGAAGAAAAAAAACGATTCCATTGCTATGACTGTTACTAAAAAAAAGGTTTGATTGGATGTTGATTCATTGCTTAAAATTCAGCTGAAATGCTTGATGCACGTATGAATATAATTAATTGGGTCCATATTGACAAATTCGGAACATTTTTTCATAGTTTTAAATGCATTTAAAAGCATTTTCAATCGAAATTGGTGTTGCAAACGAATCAATGGAATGTTATGCAAGTATTCCAGGCCATTGGAATCAAACTGAATCGTTATCTTTCGAATATGAAAGAAAAACATAATTTCATGATATGCTTTGCACAATGCACAGATATGGAAGCGCATTTTGACAGTTCGTTTACCACATAATATATGTGCAGCATTTTCATTGAAATTATCAAATGGTATGGACCCACCTTGTGCGGTGACCAGGTAATCATAAACTGCCGAAGAAGCTACATCAACTGGTGATTTACCTTTGCGATTTTTGAATGTCACATCAGCTCCACGATCCACAAGCATTTTAACCATTTTCAATTGTCCAACAATTGCCGCATCTATGAATGTCAAACAAAGAGAAGTTTCAATTTCGTCACATTTCAATGAATGAATCCAAAAAAATAAATAAATATAATTACCATGCAGTGGAGTGTCATCGTCCAAACCACGAGCATTCACATTCGCTCCTTTATTCAACAAATTTACTGCTATGTTGTATTGTCCATGGTTACAGGCTTCGTGTAAAGGCGTCCAGTCTTAAATGAAATAGAATAGAATTAAGGACGTTAATTGTGATTTTCTTCTGAGTATTCCAATTTACCTGCAAAATCGGCAACATTTGGATTAGTACCTTGATCAAGTATTTTTTTACAGCCTTCTTGGTCACTCCTGATAGTAGTCATATGCAAAGACGTCTCACCTCGTTCATTTCGATCCCTTGAACGTGCCGTTTTATAGGTTTCCGTTTTGGGCGGCTCAACTGGTGGCGACTCGGCTAAAAATTCAAAAGCCAATATTGTAGCGACAAATGATTCGAATAAATCTTGGAATAGTTAAATTATTACCTGGTGAATTTGTGGGTGATGTCATTTGCATTAACAATGCCATTTGTTGCCGTTCAGACATCGGTGCATTCGGAGTACCAATACGCCCAATATTACCAGAGCCGCCGGATACTCTCGGTCGCGACGTCGACGGCATCTTTTTATTCACATTCTGAAATATTATGACCAGAAATGATTGAGTTCGATGTTATTATTTGAACAGTCCAACACTTAACACAGCACAACAACAAGTCATACATAACATTTGGTCTTTCTTTTGATTACTTTTTTTCTCAGTATTTTACGGCTATGTCAAGAATAAAAAAAATAATTTTGTATTCTGTTTTGCTATTTACTTGATTATTACAGGTACAGAGCAAAATAAATGATTTTCGGATTTATATTTACGATTTAAATATTAGTTTTACCACTTGTTCATTTCAGTTACTGACATTTTTCATTTAGATTCGGGTATTTGGATTCAACTAGTAAACTCTTTGGATCGCTGGGATCTTCCCCTTTATCGTCTTTATTGTGTTCAACGCCAAAAATCGGAAGCACGGGAAAAAGAGAGAAAGAAAGAAAGAAGAAAGAGAAAGATATAGAAAGAGATAGAACCAAGAAAATTTCTTCTTTTTTTTTTGCTCGTGAAAAATAGTGACGGCGGGCTACAATTATTCTGACTAACAAACTACAATGATGGTGTACACAAATAAATTGTAGTTTTAATTTTAATGTTTTCCTTTCACTGCCTAGAATTTAGAATTTAACAATTTCTTAGATCCGTTGAAACTTTGGCGCACTATTTTCTGGTTTTTCTTCTTTTTCTAGATTTAATTGGATTTTCTTTTATCATTACTGAAAATAGAAAAAACTAAACCCATTTGATATTCGGAATTTGTTAAACAAATGAAATGCAAACTGAAAATGATTTTTTCTAACAATTTACCGTGAAAAAATCAAATTGAAATCGTTGACAAACACAAAAAAAAAACGATTTTACAATTCCGATCAATTGGTGAACAGTGAACCGTGTATATATATATATATATATTTATATGTATCAGAATAAGTATCAAATATATATAAATATTTAGAGATGTGTATTATTGTTTTTTTCAGTTTCAGCACTTCACCAGGTTTGTCCGCCGTTCTTTTTTCAGTTTTTGCCGATTTTTTTTCAGTTTTTTTTCTTGATAAATAATATATATGGTGGAGATTTATCCATTTTACCAATATATTTGTCCGGATTAAATGAATATTTTCATATCGAATAGTACACAAGCAAAGAATTGAATGAAAATTATTATTTGATTGAGTGAAAGAAAATGAAAAAAAAGCAACGAAAACACACAAAAAATATTCTTTTTTTTCCGTTATATATATTTATATATTTGTATATATATATATATATATTATGCACTGTAAAACCAACCGAAAAACTGGCTGAAAAAATGAATGCGTTTATATTGAGAAATACGTAGTTTCTTTGTATGCTTTGTATGAGCCACACATTCAGCGCACTCAATCACTAACTAAATAGTTGTATGACTTTTGAGCGTTCATGAAGCGTAGCTGCCATAGTCATTAACGCCAACTTTTTCCGATGTGTATGTGTGTGTGTGTTTAATGACGACGGTATATTGTATACGGGCGGCCATGTATATATTGTCAAATTTATGCATATGTATAACATGTGTATGCGTGTAATGTATGGACGACGTGAGTTTTTGACGGCTTTACATTCGACTATGTATCGAGATGACATAAAGACATAAAGTAACTTACGAGTATTATCATTTTTTATTATTATTGGGATCGGCTATGTTTAACGCAACGTTTTTTTTTCGATACAAAAACTCTTTGAAACAATAAATAATAATATCAAATTTAACAGTTAAACGGAACAACCGCAACTTCAAATGTTTTACGTTTTTTTGTTTTTTTTTTTTATAAATACAATATGAATGAAGATTAACATTCAGAAGTATTTCATGTTAAGTACTTTTTGAATGAAGACTTAACCATTATTTCATTGAAAACCATGCAAAACATGTATTTGTGTTTTGGTTTCTTAATGTACCGGCAAAAGTTGTAATTCAAAATAATTCCATGATGTCGACGTTCAGAAAATCCACAATTCCCGGATCTGAATGGCTCCTGAATCGATGGAAAATATTGGTTTTACTTTAACCGTGTTTTATTTCGATAAATGTTCGAACAATTCATAGCTTGCAGGACGAAACTAGGACTCTGATTGAAAGCTTATCATGGGTAAAAGTTAAAAAAGGGTAAAAGTTGATGGCAGCCTTAAATGCTGTAATAATTTTAGTCATTTTCTTTTCTTTATCCAAACAGTGATAAATAGATGATATATTTCATAGACTATAAAGTTGGTTTCACTGAAATGCCCTTTATAAATAAACCGAAAAAATTGGATCAATGTTTGTATACATATTGAATAAATGGGAGGTAAATGGTAACCAGAAGCCTTTCCACCTCAAACGATGATTATTATTAATTATTTATTAAATGATATTGAATCGATTGGAACGGTATCGAACACGCGATTAAATCTTTTCAGTTCAAACTATATTTCCAAAGTAAAACTTAGCAAAATAAACACACCAATAACCAATACTAAATGCCTGTTTGTTCAATACATACATGCATTGGTGAAATCATATTTCTGGGCTTTAAAAGCTTTTCGGTATTGTATTTCCGATCTGTTTCGCATATAGTACAGTAAAGTCTCTATAAAAGGGCCACTCTCATTGACCCAAAACCAATGTGGTCAGTTTTCGATCTGTAACAGAGATGTTACATGTACGAATAATTTTTTTCTTATCCTATTTCTTTGTGCACATGAACACACCAAATTTAGCAATTTATGGATCAGTAATTCGTTTAAATCATGTGCAACATAAATTTATATTAATGATTTCATTCATGTTTTTATTTGTGGATCAATCTCTGCTTCTTTTGCAAAACAAACAGCAACTCATTCACCTTTATGGTGTGCGATCCAAAATGCTGACCAACCAACTCATTAGCGACCTGAAAATCAAGTCTGAATGAACTATCGGAATATCAGAAAATTTCTCTGGCAGAACTTTGTGAGTCAATTAGCCGGCAACCAAAGTGGTCCTTTTAGAGAGAGAGAGAGAGAGAGAGAGAGAGAGAGAGAGTTACACTGTGTATCCTAAATTCTAGACGCGTATATAGATTGATTATTAGTAGAAGCCTAGCAAACATACAATCATAAAATAATCGATTTAATTTTTGTTTTTTGGATGGAAAATGGTATCAAATTGGCCTGCAGTAAACTGAACATGATAATACATGAATCACATGAATAAGACGATAACAACACAAAAAGGATGTGGTTTGTAGGCCAATGGTGAGATGTCTATATGGTAAGAGAGCGCACATCGTACATGACATGTGGCTGTATACGTTATATTACTAAATAGAACGAATTCTATCTTTTTTTTAACTTTTTATTTCTTTTCTATTTTCATTCCGTCCGGTTTTTGTTTTATCTTCATTTGATTTTGTATTTCCTTTTCGTTTTCGTTTGATTATTTACAATTTCTGAACACCTAAAAAATCAACATGTATTAGAATATTTTTGTATTATTTATTAGTATTTGCAAACGGGTTAAAATATTATGCTTTACGGATAAATGTTCTAAATAAAGAGAATATCGAACAATGAATTCTATTCTCGTTCATTTTTCCCTGTTTGAGCCATAAAGCATTCCAAAACATCGAAGCACAAATTGAAGCATTGGATGTGTATTTTATGCTCGACGATCCATACGATATCATTCGATTTTGTCCTATTCATCGTTTACACTGTTCACAACCAACCACCAAATAGACCATCATGCACAACAATGTGTCTACAGTCTACACAGCTTTTATACACATAGAAATATGCTAAAACGATGCCATTTATGTATACCAAAATAAAATCATATGTAGATGTATGGAGACAATTCAAAGGCCGTCAGTACCGTATTGTTTTCAATAGAAACTGTTTGGCAAATTTTGGCCTGGTTTCGATGTATTTTGTCTTTGCCTCCATTACGATAAATTACATTGGCTTTTTGTATCCCATCCAAAGAAGTTTTCGTCATCATCTTTAGTAATAATTTTCGGGCATTTTAATTAAATCGTCAATAATTTCGAATATCATTTTGTTTGTGTTTAAGTTTAAGTTTAAGTTTATGAAAGAGGTCGAATGTCATTGAAACCAATGTTGTTTTTTTTTTTAATTTATATTTTGCTTTCTCATCCTTTGTGCTCTTTATGAACGGAGAAAGTGTGACAAACAATATAACCTTTGTTTTTCATCCCTCCAATTAAGTCCTAAAGTGTTCCAATACAAACAAATGACTGTAAACTTTGAAGAGAAATATCTAATCAACTCACATATCATTCAATGATTTAAAATCCAGTAAAACAGTTGACCAGATTATCAAAGTGATTAAAACAGTGTCTGTTTATTTTTCCAAATACGGCTACGGAACGTCAATCACTGGAGTTAATACCATTGTTTAACCGTTTGTTTGTTTTCTTCCAATTTTTCCTAAACAAACAAACAAACTTAGGATCTGATTCGAGGGGGCAAAATTTTCCAAACCTAAATCAATTGCATTACAAGATAAATTGTAATAATTTTTGGAAACGAAAGAATTATGAAGAATTTCGCCAAAGGTTCGACAATACAAATGAAACAGGAAAACGAAGTGGAAAACCATTTCTTGAACATAAACAATGTATAGCATTTGACATTCATTGAATTAATGAATTCAAATAATGATTTAATTAATTTGTTGTGCGGCAGTGAAATATTTGTTTGCAAAATATGAAATATTAAATAAATGAAAAGTGAAAACAACAGAGATTAAACATTCGATGCACACACACAAAAACCATCGCACAAAGAGATTCGAAATGATGGCATTCTTTGAATTTCATTTCAAGCAAATAAATTCCGAATGAGAAGTGAACGAAGAAGAAAAGAAGACTATTTCTAGAATGTTGATGCCATAAACTTCAAACGTAAAACCAAATTTAATTGAAAATCCTGAAATATAACGTCATTTTCTTCTGTGTTGTAGGACCTTGCCGTTATTTTTATTTTTATTTTTTTTTGACAAGACCGAAAAGAAAAACAAACAAGAAAAAAGCACACCGAAAAAAAAGGTATCTCTGCCAAGAATAAGTGAAAGAAGATCTGCTGAACTTTGGAAGAAAATGTTTCCCCATGCCACGTGTTTCTGTATTCAAAATCAACAACAACAAATTGTACATGAACAACAGTGCCAGTTTCAAAATCAAGTACACGGCGCTAAATATGCTAACAATTGCGAAACAAATCCATGGATAATTCAAAGACGTGCTGATTTTGTTAAAATCAATGTATTGAGTTCATCACAAGCGTTGTCGATTCTACAGCAAACCAAACATCAGTCATACAATGAACAAGTAAGTCATATTTACTTTCATTCATGCTGAGTGAGATTTTTTGTTTCTCTTGTATTCTTTTTTTGTATTCTTCTCCTTATCAAAATTCAAAAACAACCAAACGTACGTGCAAAAATCAATCGATCAGTTTCGAAAATGAAACAATAAATAAATAAATCAACTTATTATATATGTATATATTTATTAATAATCCTGTCAACGTTGATTGTTTTGCATTCAAAGTCAAATGCAAAGAGTCACTGTTAACGCAATCGAATTGTTAATTTGTAAGCTCTCGATAACATGAATCTTATTCGATAATTATGACAGGTAATGTTGTACATACATAAATATCGCGATTGCGCATCATTTATCGTGAAAATGTTCAACTGTTGATAGTGAGAGAGAGAACGAAAAAAAAATAGATTCATGATTTTGTGGCTAATGTTGATGCTGATGATAATAATTGCCATTTGAACAAAATCAAAATGAACGAAAAAAAAAACTTTGGATTTTTCTATTTAATAGATTCATTTGTTGCTATGCACCATATACCTTCTCGATAATATAAAAATAATAATTGTAAATCATTTTGTATATCTTGTATCTTGTACTCACGTTTCAATATATTCTGTGCGTATATTTAGAATATGATTTTCTATTCACTTCTGGCATTTTGGAATGACGTCAAAAGCCTAGCAAATGGGGTGGTTTTGTTCGAAAACCAAACAATATTCCACTTTTTATGGTTTGTTGTAATCGTATTTTCACTAAGCGCATTATCAAAGAATTTCGCATCTTATGCAAAATTATTGTATAAAAGGTTTTTTTTTGTTTTTTTTTTTTTTTGAATGAATCCATTATGTATTGTTATCAAACATCATCATATATACGGTTATCAGAATCACAATATTCAAATATACGTAAATGTATGCTAAATCGAATGAGGTGAGAATTTAACGGAAAAGTAGAGACAATCTTAAAAGTAGATTTTCATAAATTTATACTATTTGCCAGAATATGCAATGATATGATATTCGGTCGGTCTTAGGTAATCGTTCATAACAGTTCATTCTCGAAACAATTTTCTAATGGGAAATTGACCAATGGATCTTGAATGAATTTGAAAAACAGGCGCTCAAGAGAGAGAGCATATGCTTTCTCGATAAAAACGGAATTTCAGATTTCGATCTCTCTGAATGGTTTCTGGGAAAGGATTTTTTTTTTAGGATTCATTAGTATTCGCATTGCTATACATGCTTCACTTTGATTAAATCTCTGAATTCTGTACATCATGCAAAATTATCATCATTCAAAGAAATAATTTTCTCCATTTTTCATATTCTTCCAATTTATTTTTTTTTTCCTATTTTCAAATGTTGGCCTACATGATGGCATCAATATAATATGTGCTACGTGCGTTCATCCACCATATCGAATGAATCATTCATCACAGAAATTTAGGTCAAATTAACTTACATTTGAATTTGATTGGTTTGATTGTTAACAGTAGT
>GL501517.1:7097486-7113980 GCA_000149185.1 Mayetiola destructor
CAAAAAGTCTCCAGGAAGATGGCATCCAATTTTTATGCGAAGTATGACGAGAAATGGCTGTAACCATGTGGCGGAAAATGCTTGTGCGATAGACAAACAAATCTGAAAATAGACTCCGTTTATTTCCGTATGACAAATTAAAATATGAAAACAGAAATACAAATGTAGAATTCAATCGTTTCAATAAATGTTGCACCATTTTCAATATAATTGCTTGTTACTTTGTTCAATACATTCGATTTTATTTAATATCGAATGAAAAAAAAAGAAAGAAAAATCGCTGCATTTCCTTGAGATTATTTTATGGCAATAATATGACAATGATTGTAATATCACCAGCATTAATTCCGAATACATGTGCTTTGGCCGTCTTACTAGTACCAGTGCAGAAGGTATATTATTTTCAATTTAATAGCAGCTGGAAATCCACTTATTTTGGACAACACATTATGATCTGCCACGCACACAAAAATGTGCTGCTGTCGCGTGTATTATCCGAATGTGCAAACAAAAACGTAAAGAAAACACAATTTTAACTCAATTCGCAACAACAACAAAAAAAAAGAAAAAAGAAAAAGAAAAAAGGAGATTTTTCTATGTCTTAACACGATATAAAAACGTTTAATTCCGTTGTTGAATGTTATCAATATGAACCCCCTGTGAACAAATAATGAAAAATGGAGAAAGCAAAATCAAAGAAAATAAAAGAAAAAGAAAAAGAAAAAGAAAAAGGAAAAAAGTTTCCTTTTTATTTATTAACGATAAAATAGAATAGAAGAAAAGAAAAGAAAAGAAAAGAAAAGAAAATAAACGAAAAGAGTATTCAATGTTAACCCCGACAGCGACAGCTACCAATTCACACAAAAATATATTGACTGACGATCCACTAAATGTCCATCGGGAAAATACGACAAATATAACATTGTACGCATTCTTCATTCGTCAATAAAACGTATCGAATGGACAAACATGTGATTTTGTGCAAAAGCCAACAATTCTGTTTGCGAGACAATTTTTTGTCGGTGTGCCCAACCAAATTCGGTCATAAAATGGCAACAACAATGAATTATGAAATGTTTTTCCATATCCATTTAAGCGTGTGTTGGTGTGGTGCTAAAACCGAATGAAATATGCATGTGCGTGCTAGGGTGGATTGTGTGGTCAACCTTTATTTTCTATCAGACAATAAGTGCATTCGAGACGATTATCCGATACCGTAATTTGAATGAGTCTTTGTGAAAAATTCAGTTCTCCTTTTTTCACACTCAAATCGTAGAACATTCACAACTTAACTGTTTTATTGGAATCCGATCCGAGTATCTACATATCATTTGATCCATTTGAATTGAGCCCTGTGTTGTTGAATGAACAAAAACATAGAAGTTAAAAACTGTACGCATAACGACATACACCCTACTATTAAGCAAAGTATACTTTGGTTAAACTTTGAATGGTAATGGAAACAGCATGAATGATATTTTAATGTATTTCAGACACAGCCGTTCACAGCATTTCATTGGATCATCAAAATGATAAACCAAACATGATTCAGAATGATATAGATCGAAAATGGACCCAAAAAGCTCTCGTTGATTTTGGTTTAATGAAATGTAATATGAAAATAAAACACAACATTTGTATATTTGAACATCAAAGTGGGTAATTTGACACTGAGCCGCAGACTCGAATTTGAAAGAGAGAGAGAGAGAGAGAGAGAAGAAAAAAACAAACAAATCTTTTACTGATAGCGAGCGCGCACTTTACCGCTCATGGAATATTGAAGTGTGAAAAGTGGGAAAAGAACAAGAAACATTTCTACTCGCTATTCCAAATTTCGACGCAAAAACACTAACTATTCATCACCATTCACCAATCATCCATTTGGAAGCGCATAATAATCTTCGTTATCATTAATTTATGTCCATTATTATTCATGGAAATCCTTTTGGATCAAACATATGAACAAATTTTGTGCAAGCCGCAAGCACTAGGCAACACAAACCCAGCAACCATTCAACGAATGCAAAAACATGAGAAAAATCGTTTTATATTGCTGTTGATTTAACACAGCTAATGCACTCAATTTTAATTATTATCAACGGCATTATTACTGTTTCAGTGCATTTGAGATAGATTTACCTGTTCGAGAGAGAGCGTTGTTGTGTGACACATGAACATTGAACATTGAACATTGAACATGCTCAATTCTATATTCCATTCGCTCGGCATTCTGAGTGTATTTATGTGCACAAGCGAAAAGAAAAAACAAAACATTCGGAATCCTTTTTACCGAAACAACGATAGAAAAAATAAAAGAAAAATGACAACAACGGCGTCAACAAAAAGAATGGAAAAACTTTTGAACGGATCGACATAATATTATGTAAAATGTGAAAGAAGCTTTTCGTTTATAATAATACTTAATAATCAAATCAGCTAAACCTAAAAAAATCAGCATCGAAAAATAAAAATATGAATCTCTTTTCTGTGTCAATGTTATTGATGTTTCGAAACGTGGATATAATTTTGAATTGTAAATATGTTCGATTCAATCAGAAACCAGAGTAAATGTTCGATCTATTCGAAATGGTTTTATAAATCAACCACATTGTTTAGCTCAGGTGTTATCAATGCAAAACACATCATCGTTAACTCTGCCGTTATGAACTGAATCCTTTTAAGATAACAATTCGAATATCTATATATATTTTGAGTGTTTTCGATCATAGGACAAATTCTATTGTAAAAAGAAAAAAAATGTTTGAAATGGCCAATACAGTTGACTCAATGGACATCCGTTGTCAGCTACAGAAGAATTAAATAATTCATTTTTTCTCCTTCATCATCTTAAAATTATAGCATTCACTGAAATTTGCCTCTCATCCAAACGATAATCAATGCGCTATTTAACAGATCAATGCATCGCTTAATGCATGATTGCAATAATTTAAATATTGTATTCAGCGATAAACGCGTATCGTATAAATTTTCAAAAAGTTGTACACATAAAAATGAGACAATTTTCCCCACTGAGAATTATTGAACAGTGGAACTGTTGCAGTGAAGATGAGCCTTGTTTGAAAAATTCAAATTCAACCAAAAGTATATCATTTGCTTCTATAAACTGGAACATTAAACCTATGAATGGTAAGTGAATGGGTGAACGGCTTTGAATGGTATGTATGGTATGTATTGTATGAATCCAGAACTCGATGCTTATGATTCATGACCATATACATTATACATATAATATGTGAATACCAGCAACAGCCACGAAGGTACACTTCAACCTTGTATCTTGTGTACGCCACATACTTTGTATGGTTTATGAATGGAATTGATGCAAAATATATCGCTATGTGTTCAGCGCATTTCATGTAAATTTGAACGAAAACAAAAAGTGGTTTTCTTTTCTTTTTTTTTTGCTCTCTTCTTTCTTTTCATTTTCGTCCTCTATTTCAGTTTTGCTTTTTCTTCCGTGTAAATAATTGAAAATTGAAAATTCCAAAGGAATGCGAGAAATGGAAATGCGATCCGTATCATACGCATCCAGTTTGCGATGACTCCATTATTTATTATTGAATGAACTTTAGCGTTGGAAAAAAAAGAAGAAAAAACAATGCGAAAAGACCACATAAGGGTGGCATTCTTAAATTGAAATTAGCCATTAAATTCCGTAATGTTATTCAAACAACAATTATGAAATATTTTCGAAAAATGCTAATTTTGTTGACACCGCTGTATTTTGTATTCTGTATTCACGATGGATAAAATTCGCATTTTATATATTCATTTGCTTAAGAAATAATTAGCATTTTTGAGGTTGGTTCAATCAAATGGACAAATTAAAAATATATCAAATAACAGTTACGCATTACGCATTACGCATTATGAAGCACTGGCACTGTGAGCCATTGAAAATGTAAAGTTTTTCTAATGCGTACACACGGTCGTGGCCGATTTTACCTATTTTAGAATTTTCCAGTTTTTTAAAAGTGTTTCAGGACCTTGCCGTTAAAGCGTGACTAGTTTCCATTTTCATTTTCCAAACGCTGATTTTTCGATTAATTTAGCGATTTTCGATCAATTTACACCCGAAGATATCATCGATCTAATGTGGGGAGTGATGATGATTTAATTCGTTTCAATTGTTTATTTTGTTTCTGTTTTTTTTTTTTTTTACTTATTTTTTTTCATCATTCCGATTCATTCATAGCGCGCTTTTGACGGCTCACTTTTGATCAAATTGTAGCAAATAAATCACTAAATCAAGGGCGAATTGAATCATTCCAATCAGCAAATTATCTTCAAATAAATCAACACATGAATGACAAAATTAACATATTAATTTAGATTTACAGAAAATCATTCAGATCAAAAATATGAATAACATATGAAACGCCTAATTAATATTTTATCTTTTGATCAAAAAAAAAAAAATACCGACACAAAAAAAAAATTAAAAAGAAAGAGCAAAAAGATTAAATATCATGACACAACTAAATAAACACATCCAATCGAATGACTCAAGTCCGAACGAGTGCCAATCTCTATTATTAGATTTGGAATAGTTTTCAGTTTGTCAAATAGTAGGAATAGAAATTTTGCTTACATTTCCATGCGGTCGATTTAATTTTGAATTATATTTCGGTTTGAATATACGAGCAAATGTGTTCTTTAATGATATAATTTTTGAAAATGGTTAAATTGGTGGAATCGGAATATTTGCTTAATACAAAAAAAAAACACTCGAGATATATTATTTTCTTCTTCGAAAGGAATTATGAAAATTCATTTCGGATACGATTAAAACCAAGTATAACGCCCTAAATGACTAAAAGCATCAATACAAACCAAACGGTAATGATCGACTGTTTACCAGGATCTTTTATAAACAAACATTACCAATATGAACAAATATTGATAGCAATAATAATTAATCAGTTACACAATTTTTGGTTTTGCATCAAAACTATGACAAATTTGGCTTTGACTTTGTGTCCATTCTATGATACTGTCGTCACCATCCCAAGCCATTGTAATAGTATGAGCTTTTCGAATTTCAAAATTTTCGTTTGTCGTGCACTAATTATTATCATTAAAGATTTTATATTGAACATTAGGCGCAATTTAATCAGAACAAAAGTACAAATACGAAAATTACCATTTTCTTCACCAATATTTTGTGGATTTTTTTTTCTTCCAAAATGTGCGTTTGTCCGTTATGTGCTGTGCTATATGCATACAACACACTATCAATGAATCGAATCTGCACATCAAATTCCAAAAATGTAGATACCGTAAAAGATGTATCATTATTATATGGTAACATCCAAAATTAACGAGCTACTAAAAACATAAAATAAAAACTAATGAGTTTTCATTTCCAACCAATGGCATACCAATTGAATTCAATTGAAACCTGAAATTGAAATGTTCTCCGTTTGTAAAAAATGTTTTAGCAAAATGTTTAATGTTAACATTGGTCTGTGGCGTTTATGCATCAAATTTAAACGTTTTAAAATGATTCGCGATGCGCAAAACATTCACTTATGTACTTATTTTAATATTCTGTATTAGATTCACCATTTATGAATGGTTTTGCCATTCACAAGGTGTGGTAATATCAAATATCCATATACGGTTGTAATTTTTGTTTTATTTTGTTTTTTTTTGTTTTGTTTTTTCTTTCACTTCTTCTGAACTCTCATCTATTGCTGATTTCGACCCGAGCTCTCTGTACATCAAGCACATTAAATGTATGAAACGTTCAGATAGCACACATTTAGATTATGGCTTCCAGCTAAATATATTATTAAAATAGATCCAAAGCGGCCAAAAGTTCCAAAACTCAAAGATAAATGCTTGAATGCTAGACGCACCATGTTGATTCGAACGAAAGGTCGAAAAGACTCATGTTGTCAACAAATAATAATAGGTACAAATAACTCAATGGATTTTGACAAGACCAACGATAAATATAAAAAAAAAAAAAAAATACAGAATACGAAGTGTATTCTTATTTATACAACGGAATGCCCGTTGGGCCTGTTTCTTCGGAGTTTTCTTTTCGTTTTTTTCTCATTAAGATTAGACTGATGTTGTGCGTATTTGGGATCGTTTGTGCCTATCATGAAGTTAAGACATCGCCCATATTGCTTGAAATAAGAGTTTTGGTGTTTGAAGATAAGATGAAAATCATTTCGATTCATTTTATACAAACATACATACAATTGTAGCGTGTTCTTTCAAAATCTGGGATTCAGATACAGAAGATGAACACGCACGAAAACACGTTTCACAAACATACGATATATTGAATGTGTATTTGTAGCTGTAGCCAAATGTATCCAGGATCAATCGATTACATTTCAATTTAGCCAAAATCGAAAATGTTGAGCCAATTGTTGCAATTGAACTGGGATTCACAGTGTCAATTTTTTTTATTAGCCATTAAGTCGTTTGCACCACATCACCGTACACCAATAACCAATAATTGATATTTATGGATAAACATTGAACACATGTGGATCTAAATATATACAAATATAGAGTATACATTTTTTTTTTTTTTTTTTGCTTGACGTTAATGCTTAAAACAGAAATCATGTTGAAAACAAGAACATCGAAAAGCAAATAAATAATGGACTCAACGGAAAATTCAATTTTTAACTTCCTTTTCTCCTCACATATTGCCCCATAAAAAAATGTTTTTCACTTTTTTCCTTTTTACTGCCGACAGATTATTCTACATGGAATCCGTTTTCTCTCTCTCTCTCTCTTCTCGTTGATTCTATTTATTTGTCCCAATCGCAGTGCGTTGGCGTGGATGATTTGTGTTCGATGTCACCAGAAATGCAGTACTTTTCATTCGATCGCAAAAAACTAATGAAAATGTTGAATAATTGTGCTACGAGTGCAGTTGGTTGTTTAATGATATCGTTAGCAAATGGAAAATGAAAATGAAATGTTTACTAGATCATAATTATTATTATTATTATTATCGTTGTTATTTGAGATATTCGCTATTCCATTCAATGTGATTGCTGTTTATTAAGCATCGAACTATTAAGCATGCATTTAAAAGTGAATCAAACATTGATATTCAATCGTAAATTTTACGCTATTAAATCCCAAATAACATCTGAATGCAATCTTATTTTCGAATCGACTAATTACATCATTGATTCGACCGAGAGAATATCGTATACTGTATACTGTATCAGACAACCCACTGTTATCCAGACTACTATTAATTGAACAATTTCCCAAATGGAAATTGAAATTGACAATATACAGTGCATTAATGTGGTGATGTGATTTCAATCAAACGTGCTGACGTCGTTTGTCGTTCATAGTTCGTATCATTCACAATCACAATCACAATCACAATTCACATTCGTTTTTCATGAATGATTGAATGAATGAATTCAGTGGTTTTTTTTTTTCATATCCATTTCGACCGATAATCATTCTTTTCCGTTTCGCTCTGTACTCTGTGCTTTTGTATGAGTATATTGTTTGAATTTGCATTGGCTCCAGTAGATTTCTAAGTTTTTCTAATTCATTTGAATAAGATTTCATTGTGTGCCAAAAGTTTGCACTAAAACCACTTGTACAGTCATCATTGATACTAAAGCGCATCTACAAGTGGGATACAATCAATTTAGTTAAATATTCAACAGCCGATCACTTTTTAATGATTTTGTTTATTTTTGTAGCTTGTTAACATGGCATACACCAAAATAAAAATAACAAACAACAAAAATGAATTAGAAGAAGAAGAAGAAGAAGAAGAAGAGGTGAACAAACAAGGCAATAACAACATCAATGACGGCAACAATCTGCAACTTATTTTATTTTGATACGTTCCGATGCTAAGCCAAACTAAACGATGATATTATATGTATTTGGTTGTACTGAATCTCTTCAATTCCACATCACCTCCTACAGTTTATCCAAAAGTTCAATCGTCAAATATTATAAACATTATACATATTCAAAGTTGTTCGAATGGCTGTCAATGTTTTTTTTATGGCGAGCAACCAATGAAATGCTCACAAGCAATGTGTGCTCAGTGATGATGAACCGAATCAAACAAATATTATTATGAACTCAAATAATAATGAATGATAAAATGAAATGAAATGAAATGGAAGTTCAAGTTAAAATTGTTCAATGCAAACAGCACGACACAAACGAATCATATGTCACAAAATTCAAAATTCAAATGGAAAATATAGATGGAAAATGATAAAAGTGAATGACGGATAAATCAGGAAAATGTATAGCGCACAAAAAATATACATTTTTATAGATACAGAGGATAGTATATATTGGAACGATGATGCTGATAGCATGTTGAATCTCTGGTGAATCTTGTTTTTTTTTTTTTTTTTTTTTTTTGTAGTGGAAAAAGAATAAAAAAAGAGGAGTTTTGTGCTTTGGCTGAAGGCTATTGTCAATAATAAATTTGATGATGCCATTACCTTAGCTACTCGTTGCATGAACATTTCCTTTCGAATGCTTGTCAATTTTAAAAATCATGTTTATATTCGATGATTCGATGCATAAAGCCAAATACTCGTTCATATTTAGAATGTTTTTTTCTTTCTTATCCATCTTCATTTTTTTTTTTGTCCCATCTTTATTCGATTGATGGAAATAATGAAAATTAAAGTGGCGCTTTTATACAAGCATATAAAAGAGCCAATGTTGGACCACCATATTGGTGGTACCATTGACAATCGACATATTATAATAATATATGTATCGATGTGTATCGCATTTATTGTGACAAAATGTGAAAAAAGTAAGAAATTGAAAATGTTTTTCTGTTTTTTATTTTTTTTTTTCATTCGATTCGCATGCCGGATTTATATAAACATGTATAATGGATATTTATATTTTTATCATGAACGATATGCAACCCATGTTCAATTGCTCGACACTCAACGCTCACCGCTTAACGATTTAATGCCCAATCATATGAGACATGATCTCAGTGCGTTCAGTTGTGTATTTTTTTTTTTTTTTATTTCGTTTTTGAATTTTCTGTTGGTTTTTTTTTCCATTCATGTTCCCGTCGATCGAAAACAAAACGTCGATTTGATTCTTAATGCTTGAGAAGTTTTTCCAATTTGAAATGTCTGTAGGATGACATGTAATTGCTGAGTTCAGACAAAATGTAATTTGTTCGAGTGTTCAAGTATTTTTGGTTTTTTTTTTTAGTGAACTTTTTTTTTCTTCTTTCTTTTCTTTGGGTGTATTTTCGAGACGTTTTTTTTTCTCCAAAAAATTTGTTACATTTTTGCCAATCTCTGACGAGGGGGAGACCTTTATCATTAACAGAAATATCAAATAAATTCATGTATTTTTGGTATACAATGCTATGCCACCATTGATGTAATCAATTCAATATCCAATTCAAATAACACGATGAATGAGAGAACATGATAAGAGCAATAAAGCTCACCAATTAACACAAATATTATATCACATAAGCAATACTCAAAATAAATAAGACTGTTTGATATTTTTGGAATATTCATTTCTTGTCGATCGAATCGAAGACGATTCGAATAGCCTGTATGAACATTTTTTCTTTTTCTCTTTTCATTTGCGTTGAACAACAATCCTATAATTACTATTGTTATTATTTAACATGATTTTACGAATGGCAAATGGCGAAAAAATCTAAAATTTCATTAATGTGATTAATGTGAAATGTATGATCAATCACCAAACCCCCCCGTGGATCAAAACTTTTCGTTTTTTCGTCAGGTTGTTGTCAAGCGAAGTGAAGCACCTGAAACCAACTGATGGTAATCAATTCATTGATATATTGTTAGAATAATATGTTGGCCACTTATGAGCTTTCTTTGAATCACTTAAACATGTTATATACAATAATAATGATAATAGTCATTCATTGGTAAATCATGATTATTTTTATTATTGTTATTTCTATCGAATGAAAGTTTACACATAAATTTCAGCTTTCGACGAGTGTAATTTCCCGAATATCAATAATATATTGTGCTCTCAATAACGTATCCATTCACCCACATATGATAACATCAATTCGCGATATTCTGTACATTTTTTTCGTTTTTTCATTTCTAGAGCTGTCTTTCACTTTGTTTTAGTTTTGTTCTCGTTTCATTTAAATTCCATAGTATGTCTGCCTTTATGCTGTGGTTAAATGCGTAGCACAGCCAATCAGCCCTTTAACAAGTAATATTTTTTTTTTTTTAATTTTCCTTTCGTATTAATAATATTGAATGTTTAATGGGATTCAACAGCGGTTCGCTCGCTTGCTTTTCATCGTTATTTGTTTTTCCTGGGTGTGTGTGTGTGTGTGTGTGTGTGTGTATGTGTTTTGTTTGTTATTTTGTTGGTGGTGCGATGTGCTATGTGCGAATGACTCTCATGTATTAAATATGAAATCAATTCCTAACGAAGTGGAACCCAAAATGCTGAAACGTTGCAACGAATCAAAAAAAAAAAAAAAAAATCAGAACATTCTCGAAAATCTCCCTATATGATGATGATAAACTAAACATATTGAAAAATTCACATTTCACTGATGCGTATCATCTTTGTTTTTTTCGTTTTTTAAATTTCATGTATATATTTCTCCCCTCCATCGAACGTACTTATCCCCGATAACCACTTTTTACTCGAAAATCGTTAGCTTTTCCATGTTTTGCTCAATTCACGCAATTTTTGTTTTTTCATTTATCTTCTCTTTTTTCCGGAATGTTAACTTTAACATTTAACATCCTATGGCTGTTGACTGTTTATTGTTGATGAAACGTTCGTATTTTCGTATGGCATAGACAATTTTTTCGGATTTGATTTTTCGATCATGTAACTGTTTGGACGGACTTATCTTGTGATAGAATTTTTACATTTTTACTCACAGTCAAAAACAAAACAAAAACCAATGATCTCTCAATTTTAGGGTATTTTTTTTTTTTTTTTGTTCATTTAACGTTAGTCGAATGTTGTTGTTAGTTATTTCAATAACCCCTTTGCCAATCCACTATTTCTTACGAACTCTTACTCTTCTATCGCGTAGAGAGAGTTCTCACAATGAGCTCTTTTGATTTTGGAGAAACTTTGATTGAATTCGTTGGAAAAACAAAAACAAATTGATAATGTTGTTTTCCTACAACGTCAAGTTGCTATTGGCCAAGTTATTTTTTGCTTTGATTTGAAACTGTCGCCGATTTTCGTTTCGAATTCGCCACTCTCCGTTTTACTTTTCTTTCGGTTTTAGGTAAACATTGTATAAATTTAAAACCGAAATCGGCGAGAATGCATATCCATTTTCATCCACATATAAAAAGAAATTTGTAGTAACATATTGTGCTGTTGCAAACATAAGCCCTTCCATGTATAAATCGAGCGAATGAAATGCGTTTACTTGGTAAATGTTGGCATATTTTTCGTTTATCTCTTGGAAATAATACAATATTTGGCTGCTTTAATCATTATATTACATCATTTGGTTATGCAATCGTCACGAACATGATATTCAATTTCGTGAGAAAAAAAAACGGACAACGGTGTCCATACTGGTGCTACCATCAACTTGAGGCATCTAAAAACGGTTTATTTGAAAACACAACGGAAAAAATCAAACGGAGTGTGGCAAATGAAAATCGGTGAACGGCGAAATTGGCTAATTGCGATATGATTTCAGTTCAATTTTTCTATCATCCGTATGAATTTTACATAGTTTTCATTTTCAATTTGTTTTTTTTTTCTGTTGTTTCGTTTTTTGCTGTGTGGGATAGGGTGGACTTTTTACCGGGGGCCGTTTTTACCTTCTGAAATGTTTTGGAAACTTGATCATTATTCAATCATATATTTGATTAGTCTAACACATCATCATACTTAAAATAGATTGTTTTGTGTTTACTTATTTCGTATTTTCCCTTTAAATCTTATCAAATACAGTTTTTCTTTCTATTTTGCAACGCAGAAAAAATCGTGGTCCACGATTCATGTTCATCATTTTGTTCCGACATTGATTTTTTGGGTGACATTAATAATAATTAATTAAAATATTTATTTTGTGATGTATTCGTTTTATTATTATTGTTCAGTGCTAATGAAGCGTTTGATAAGTTGTGCATTAATGATGAGTGGTAGCATTAGGTTGGCCGATGCCCGGTGTCCAATGCTTTCTTCTTATAAAAATATACACGCATATTTGTCGCTGTTCAAAAGCATAATAATCTCTTTTTTCCATCTGAATATCAGAAATTTCATCATAAATTTGTGTGGTCCATCGAATACGTGGTGAATGATAAATATCGGATGAAAATTTTCATCATAATTCATCAAATGAAAATGGATGTGACGATAAATTATTTTTGTGGTGAATACCAAGTATACAATATACAAAACACAGACCATCCAGAGAGACAATGAGCGAAAGAGAAATAGCAAATGAGAGAAAGAGAGAGAGAGAGAGATAGAGAGTGGGTGCTCTGATGTATAGGACAAGATAAATAATCGGAAAGAAAATGAATGTTATAAATGGAAATAATTTGCGGCAAAAAATATGCTAACGAATTGCGTTTGGACTTTGTTGGGTGGTTAATTTGCAATAAAAACCGTGCTTCAAACCCAGAAAATGATTGAAAACAAGAACGAAAAGAAAAACAAACACAACAAAGCAGAACAAGGAGGGAACAAGAGAGAGAGAGAGAGAGACAGAGAGAGAAAGACGAAAATCGATGTGTTTGTGCTATTATGAACATTTGAGCATTTGAAATTTTTCGAAACTCTCCCGCTCACCGAAGTGAACTTCTTTATTTGGAATGGTGAAAGATGCCTTGAAAAACCTTGTGATAAAACCAATTAAATGAAGTCGTTTTCATACAAATTTATTATTTGAATGCGTTGTTCGTATCTTGTGCAGAAAGTTTGAATGAAGTCAATGTTTTTTGTTTGTTTGTTTCGGTTCATCCATGCTTTCATTCAGTACTCAGAACCAAAGCAAACTGAACCAAAAAAAAAACTCGAATTCAAAGCGTAAATTGATGGGAATCTTTTCAATTCATTTGTTTTTGTTTGCGTTATTGTATTAACATTGACTGGTGCTGTATTTTGTGTACACATGTTATACGTTCATATGTAAACAACAAACAAACAGGGGAATTCTCTTATTATTATTATAATTTTTTTTTTTTTCATTGTTGCTCTCGAATGTTGTTCTAAAGTCTCGATTTACGAGTCATGTATGGGATTTTCAGGTATGTACGATACCAAATCATCAAACTAATGTAGAAAAATAAAAAATGAATAATGAAATGGAATAAACAAATGATGCATTACATTTAAAAGTCAGAGGTTATATCAGATGTTGACATTTTATTGTTTCAATTCTATTTCAAAAAAAAAAAAAAAGAAAACCAAACAAACATAAATGAAATGAACTTCATTGAGCTGATTAAATTATGATTGTATCAAAAACATAAATGAATCGTTTCAAAGTTGAACATTTTCATTTTGAAAATGTTAATTGAGCTGATTAAAAATACTTGACGGCCGACGATTGTTTAGTGGTCTGCCATGGACATATGAAAATGTGTGTGCATTTTATTCAGCCATCATTTGATTGCAGGAAAAGCTCCTTAACTAAAAATTAAATTCATGGGAACTGAAAGCTTGCCCTGCAGGAACTCCTTAACTGGCTTATGGGGAGCAAAAAAGAAAATGAAATAATTTCTATTTATTTGTCACAACAACTGATGTTTAAAGGCATGCATAAATACATTGGAATAGTAACGATAGCGAAAAAAAAAAATCTCGCATTGAAATAATCCAGAAATTTCCCCTTCCCCCCTCCACGGACGAGTTTTCTCGTATAAGAAATTGAGTAGAATCTAATGATATTAAATAGCCCACGTTGTGCGGCAACGTTCAACAATATATTATTGCCACCTTGCGCGTAATCAACAAATGAATCGTACATTTCACTCGACACATTATTTACTTTTAATGTTCACGGTTCACGTTAAATTTTGTTTGCCTCAATTTTCTCTGCCTTTGTCTTCCTTGTTCATCTCATTAATCCCATTAATGGTATATGATTGTGAATTGTGTTGAATGTTTTCCGTTTATTTTTGACCTGTTTCGTGTCGTTGTTTTCTTTTTTTTTTTTTTTTCTTTTTCTGCCACTCTCGCCGATGTCTCGTCGTAATTTGCCGATCTCGCTTATTAGTACAAGTTACGACTCTTGCCGATTTCTTGTCACAATTTAGGTAAATTTTTGTTGTGAATGCAAATATCCAAAACGAAAAAGGGCGAGACATTGGCGAGAGTGGCAAAAATAGCTTTATAATGAACGCTTGCAATCTACGCATTTTTTTTTCTTTTGTGCAATTTGAGAATGCTATTTTCAATCGTTGTATTGTATCGTATACCGTATACGTAACCGTGAATACGTCACGGCGTATACATGAGAACGTATGATGTTCGAAAATTCATTTTCCATTTCAACTGCATACACTTCAGTTTAATTGATAGCTCAATGTTACATTGTAAGTTTGTAATTACTTTGTTCATTTAATCTCCGTATTTGCATTTGATTTTTTGTTTTTTTTTAAATGTTTTTGTGCTTGACGTTCAGTGTATTCATTGTTAAATACTTTTATCTCAGTCTGACTAATGACTTTTGATTGATTAACTTAGTGCACAAATATGGCCAGCCATTTAAGATTTTCTTTTTTCTTGAGGTTAAATTAAGGGGAAAATTTGGCTGAGGTCTCGATTTCAGACTGTCGAAACAGGACAATTGACTCAATTGAATCTGAACCAAATTGGAAAAATGGAAAAAAAAAATTTACATTTTTTTTTTCATATGTCGTGTCGAATGAATGAATTTTTGTAATTGTGATTTTCTTGAATGTCATTTCCGAGAAAAAAATTGAAAATTTTGTTACACGTTAGTTCATGCGGTGTTGTTATTTTACTCTATATTTCTTTTGATATTTTATTTGATAATATTTGACATTTACCACTGATAGTGTACTCCGTTTTACAGTGGATCCCCCCCCCCCTCCCCCTCCCCGAAGTATTATTGTTGTTGTTTTTTTATGATAGAATGCACACAATGCCCTTGTCAATATTTTAATTTTAATTCTTTTTATATCGATTCTGTGAATATTTCTTTGATGTATTTTGGATATTTTATTTTGCTCTTGTTCTTCTTTTTTTTTTTTTGGAGTCTTCTACTTAAACTAATTGAATGCCAATGAAAAGCTCATAAAAGTTAAACGAAACATTATTATAATAAAAAAAAAAAATGGCAACAGGAGCTCTATCGGTCACAAGGTTAAATATTTCAAATGACGCAAACGCATACGCATACGCACACGCATACGTACACTAACTCCGACCAAAGAGAAAAAAAACCGAACGAGAATTTAAAAAAAAAACGAAATTGTTTAAAATGCATCGATTATGATCAAGTCAATTACAATTGATAGTTTTGTTGGTAGCAATTTTGTCACTGGCTGAAAATCTAAACGATTCTAAATCAAAATAATTATTTACGAATTTGTTGACGCCCACGCATTTTTCAATTAAATAATGACAACAACAAAACATCGAATTGACAACGACTCGCAATGGCAACCAAATTCAGAACTAAATTAAGTGAAAAAAGCAACAACAAAATTCAACATTTTATTTTCAGACATTTTCAGTGTTTGAATTTGCTAAGAGGGCGAAACGAATGAACGAAAAGAAATATTTTTCTTTTTCTTTTTCTTTTTTTTTTTGATCTAAATTTAACGAAAACAAATCCAACGGCACAAATTTTCATTTTGTGATGATGGTTTTAGCATCTTACAGTAGTTCAGTTTTTGATTTTTTTTTGCCATTGTTCATTATAATATTCAACATAATGAAATATATAAATTTAATTTCGAATATATTTTTCGTTCGCCGGTTGAATGGAACCATTACATTTGATAGCTTCAAATAATATTTTCCATTGTTTTCTGTTGCTGTTGCTTCTTTTTCGCGCCTACAGTGAAGCGATCGCAACGAATAAACAATTACAATTTCCTATAATGCCATTTAAAATATACGAATACGAAAAATTAAACATTTAAATATTTATAATTATTCTTTGTATGTTTTTTGTGTTGTTTTTTGGCGCACATTCACCCATTTACTTCGTCTGAGTAATAATTTCGTATCATCGGTCACAAATTACTTATTTCAACTGTATTTTCACATTTAATATATTAAAAATAATGAGAATGATCATGAGGATTAACGCACATACACACACACACACACACACACACACACACACACATAATTTGGTCGATCCCACATATTTATACATGATGAGCGCATTCATTCCGACCAAAAGAACAAATATGCAGCAAAAAACAAGAGAAAAACAAACACGCAGATCATGCTGACAAAATAAATAAAAACACACAAAGAGAGAGAGAGAGA
>GL501517.1:7114587-7124676 GCA_000149185.1 Mayetiola destructor
GAGAGAGAGAGAGAAACAAAAACAGTAGAAAAGTTGATTTTAGGACAAAAAGAAATTCGTGACAAAAATAGCATTTGTCAATCCTCTGAGGATAGATTAATGCCAATGGAAGATTAAAGAACCAAAACAACTAAGAACCTAAGATCTGATACGAGGAACATGGACATTCACATTATTCCAATTTTTCCTGCATGGATTTTCAGCATTTTTAGCACTAACTTAACCAGCGAATCATTGATAGACTGACTATACACAATATATTACTCCATTTTTTTCAAGTTATAGAGAAAGACAAAAAAAAAAAAGAAAAGAAGATGTTGTTACTTATTTAATGCGTCGTTTATTCAAATGCCCTAGAGAATTGGCGACAAGGCATGTGTGGGAACTTTCCTATTTGTTCACATTCTTTTTCTTTCACTGCACATTTTGTTTGCGTATTTTATCGGGTCAAAATGGATTTTAGTCGAATGATATAACGAAACCGAGAATTCCAAAATTACATTTTAAATTTGAATTTTAAATGCTCGACAATAGAAGTACCTCGATCGTTGTTGATACGTACGTATTTGACATCCATTTCATTATTATTTGATGTGAACCTATACATTGGCAATAAATTAAAATTATACCATCACAAAATAAAAACACATCCATTTAAATTGCAAATTTATTTGTTCAACAGCTGAAGGTTCATTTGTTGACAATAATTTTGCATATGGAGTCAATGGTCAGACATCAGACTCCCTTTATAACTTACTGTTCACTGTGCACTGTGCAATTTACGAAACCTAAGCAACCAATATATATACAACAAAAGTATGTCCAACCAAATAAAACAAATGATGTTATCAACGGAACAGTTTTAAATGAAATTGCCTGCAATATTACCGGAATATTCGCCGTATTTTTGTCACAGCCCATGGCTAATCGACCCCATTTTTACAATGTATGTACAATGTTCAAAGTACATTTTATTCAAACGAAGAACTGGCTGGCTGTAAAAAAAGTTTAATTAAATGATAAGTACATTTCTTACCAATAAGAAAAAACAAAAAAAAACAAAAAAAGAAAACGGCTCAACTAAGAAATTACCATTCAAATATTTAACGAAAAAAAATGAACACCCAAAACGTTCATGTTGGTCGATTGATACAAGTGCTGGCAAGTGCTGGCAAGTGCCGTTGTAATCATTTGCCATTTAAGTGGTCGATTAAAATGCCGCGAACGATTTCTTTCATTACCAATCGTAATTTTTGAGGTGTTATTTTGGCTTTTCATCACCCATAAAGTTGAATTGTTTCACATCTTTACGTTAAATTACAATTAAATGTTGAACATCTAAAATATAATCAACACTTTTCTTACGAGAATTACCAACGCACAATGGTAAATGCGCTAACCAAAGATGAACAGGTTTTTTACTGTATTGAACCAAACAGAAACAATCGAAAAGTTCATAGCATCTCGATTATTATTACCACAATCATAAATCAATTAAATTCATACACTTTACCTCTTTCTCTCTCTCTCTCTCTCTCTCTGCCTGTGGATACATTTTATTAACAAACCATATTAACAACGACAATGTTAACGAACACAATACAATAGACAACATTGTAATTAATGACACCAGTATTTATATGACCAAATGCTCGATTGATTGCAAAACTTTTAACATAAAATTTCGGTTTTGGCTTTTATTCATATGATTACGTGAAATGTTGGAAAATTGTTTATTAAAATCGGGCGCAAAGTATGTGACCATGTGTTCGATGTGTATAGAATGTAGAACCACTTAGTCTACTATTTGAATGCTAGTAAAATGTATAATAGTGTAATGACATATTATAATTATTGGCCCATTTTTGAAATTTTGATGGCCTTGCCAGCAAAGTGGTACCTTGTTTTTGTTTAACCTCGAAGTGCTCAGTACTAAGTTGTTACTCTCCTGATTTTCATTTGCAGAAGAAAATGAGTGTAAGAGTGAGGGGAAGGGGAAGGGGAGGGAGAGAGAGAAAAAAATTCTCAAAAATAATTGACAAGCCTTGAAAGCCAGTGATCGTGTCAGTTCGTGTACATTGTACATTGTATTTTGTATGGCTCATTTGTTATTCTGTCTGAAACACTGTTAATTTTTGGCGATGAGTGATGAATTGTAATATGAACTGGTTTCCTACGTTATTATTATTCTAACGTTTTGCTCTATTTGGAACAAAATGCGCACATCGATGAATGTTTCAACAACAACAAAAAAAAAAATAAATAAATAAATAAACAACAACTAACTGAATCATTACTAATCGAAGTAGTTTTCATTAAGATTTGCATTATCGGTACAAGCGTAAGGCTAACCAACTTACATTATGCTTGATTCATATTTCAGTATCGAACAATTGTGGCAACTACATTTTAAGATCTATAAACGGGCGTCATTTGTCATATATGTTTATATTTCATTATTTTTGTGCTTATGAGATTTGAACTTGGTCATTGAATCATTTTGCTGAATCGACAATAACTAGATGATGAAAAAGAAAAATAGAAATTCATTGGTGAATGATAAGACCTTTAATATGTGAACTACGAACAAAACCATCACCATCAGAATCACTTATTATACAAGACCAATTCGTATTTTAGATATTCTTCTTTCTCTCATTCTCCATCCCGTATTCCGGATTTGAAGCTAATGCAATCTTCTGAATATGAAATACAAATTCGTCCCTTCCATTCTAATATTAAATATTAAATTGTATTTTGTCTGATTGTGTGTGTGTGTGTGCGTGTACACGACACACAGTACTGATTCCGTTTCGGCAGCTGTTCGGCTTAGAGCTTTTTTTGCGTTTTTATCGAAAAACTTTATTATTGACGTTATCTTTAATCAACATTTATAGAAATTTTTGCCGCGCATCCAAAATCCAAATCACTATTAGCTATTTATTATTATAGCCGTTTCCCTTTGCCAATCATTCAATCTTTTTTTTCTTTTCTTTTTTTTCGGGAGTTGAAAATGTTCCTTGCTCTTTCATGTTCCATGCATTCAAAATGCTTATTGTTTCATATGTTTGTGCTTGTCGTTGTCTGTGTATGTTTGGTGCTTGGTTTGGCTTAGCGTTTATTCGATTCGATGTTTATCAATATCATATCATGCATATGCATATGGTTATATTCATATATCAATTTATAAAGCATTACAAATCCCATCGGTTGCCATAAATAAATGAAATGAAAAAAAAAAGGAAGGAGAAGAATACTTTGCATCATATTCGTTGATTATGTGGTTTCGGCTGGATGTTTATAATATTATTATTGCTTTCCCTTCAGCTTTTCACTTCTGTTTTTCATTGTTGTTTAGCTACGGATGCATACGGATGATATTTAGCATTTTGTTTAGAATCTAATGGTAAAATCCCATTGTTGAACTGACTTCAATGGATCCCAAATCATTTATTTGTTTGTTCTTCGTTCTGAATCTTTTTTCGTTCATTTTATTGTTGTGTCGGCTGCAAATTTCATTGTTGTATGTTACATACATTTATCTAGAATTTATTTGCATAAGCCATAAAGGTTGTATTTCCAATAAATGTATTCGCCAAACTCAAAAGTTGGCTACATTCTCTTCATGATTCATGATCAAACTAATCACTAATGCATGCAGCTTCACTGTAAATAACGTCTGGATGAAAACAACGAATCATTTCGATACATGTCACAGTTATTGAAATTGAATTTTAAATATATGTATAATCGAATAAGTTGAATGTTTACAAATCGAAATTTCTTGGTATTTTCATCAAAAGAATAAAACCAAAAAAAAAATCAACAATCGATTTGATTGTTAGGATTCTTTGAGACGAATTACAAGAATAAGTTCAATTATGGACCGGATGTGACCCTCAACATTTTTATACTTCTTTCGCAATTCTTTTTGAGCTTTTAGCCAATCTTCCATTGATGCAATTGCCTATTTCATATTCATTTCATGTTGTTTTGAAACGATACAGCCAATTGATTCCATCACAATCCGCAGAAATGTTTGCATCCGAAAATGAAATTATTTTCATCTGCCTTATGTGAACTCAAATAGCCGCCGGATACATTTTTTTTTTGTTCTGATTTTTTTTTTTTTTTCTATGGAAAAACAAACATAATCATCCATAAATCTATCTTTTTTTTGTCTTATCATAGTACGAGTGAATAAATCGATTATGTGACACAAGTAAAAGATTGTGTTGTGAACAATTTAGAAAATTCAAATTCCTATTAAGTTTTTGTGCCCGCGGCTCATATTATCAATGATACCTGATTAAAAATGAATGCCAACTACGAATAAGTAGTAAATAAAGCACCACAGAAAATGTGCGGCTTTCGATGTAAATATGTAAATTATTATTATTGTATGTAATTTTATTATCCGGTTGCTTTCAGTATTTTCTATGAATTTTCATTCCATCCGCTATCCGCTATCCGCTGTTTCAAACATTTACATTTTTCAAATGTAAACTTAAAACATAAACCAACAATTTATTCACATTTTCGAATTTCGAAATCGTGTGGAATAACAAAACGGAATCGTTCTACATTGTCATTTTATTCTTATGTTCAATCATTTACATTTTCTTTGGTTTGGATCTTGCGATCTTATGTCATGTTACGGAATATATTCAGTTAAACCATAAACCATTCAGTTCACACAGGTTGAGTGCATTAACATACATGAATAGCGCCACCTATGGCCATGCATTCGTGTGATATCAGATTCCTATTAGAATTCGTAGAAATATGTGTCGTTCTGCCACACTACCACAGCTGGCGTTACATGTAATGCTTTTTAAATCTGTGATTAAATTTGAATAATACAACTTATAATACACTTGAAATACTTTTAAAATTTTAGGGAAATCATAGTGCTATTGTTGTGACTCGGTGGCTATGCATCAAAAAAGCAAAAGATATGCCTGTCTTAATGCTGGCATGCACATTATTTATTTTCTCGTTTTTTTTTCGTCTTTGTTATCGCTATTGATGCTGTTTCTGTTGTTGTTGATGCGTAGAATTCGGAAAATTGGAAAGTGCGAAAATAAGATGGTTGAAAGGAGCAAGAAAGAGTGAAAATAAAATAAAAACTCAATGTCTGCGAATAAAATGATATATGGTGTTTTTGGTCGCTTTCAATTCATCAAATGTCAAATATCTTATTCAGTCAGACACATTTCTTCCTTTAAAATCATATTATCCTTTGGATGATGAACGCATATTTTTCAAAGGGGAAAATCAATGATTTTATAAACTAATGCAATTTTCTGCTCGTTTTCATTTTCGTTGTTGTTGTTGTTGTTGTTGTTTTTTTTGTATTTCTTCATCTTTTATCTTAGCTCGGATGCTCAGAAATCCGACATCCAAACAGTATAAGCACAAATAAAATCGCTTTATTTCGAATAAAATTCACATATTTACATTTTCTATGCATGAAAAAAGCGAGAAAATGAATTCGGACGATTTAGAGAAGAACAAAAAAAAAAATGCAGAAAAAGGCCTTTTCAAACCATTTTTCCCACGCTGTAATCAAATGCGAACGAAGTAAATACATATGATGAATGTGCGGTACCATTCGCATTCATCAACCATAAAATATTCTCAACAATTGGAGTCATTCTTCTTTTAGTCCAATATATTTGTATCATTTTATTCTTAAAACAAATGTATATCTTTCTATACTCATTGTTGCCCATAGTAAAAAAAAAGTATGTCATACATTTGCAATAAACCGGCCAAATGATGAACCTGTTTTTTGTACTAGGTTCTTTCCGCTGAATGCGTAACATTTGAGTTGCAATTTATAAATATGAACATTGAACATTAAACACGGATTAGAATTACGAATTAACGTGAAAAAAACATGAATAAGGAAAAAAGCAATCTATAATACAATAGAAAAACTTGTTCATTTCTGATTCCTCGTTCAGAAAATGATTATCATTTCAATTTGTTAATGTCACAGAGTATACACAATGCGTACGCATATGCGTACAGCTGATGTCAACTACAATCTCTATCCAAATATTTGACATTGGTGATGCTTGATATTATAAGAAATAACACACATTACACATCACACTTATTCGTTATTCGTTATTTGTTTCCACACATTAACCCAGCAACTATATGTGAACCATGATTTTATTCAATTTGATTGTTTGCGTTCGGCTTTTGCCTAATTCAATGAATCTAAAAGCATTTCATTCGATTCAAAACGGGGGGAAAAACAATATATATGTGAATCGATGAAAAAAAACAAAAAAAATAGTGTAATGCCTTGTTGTTATTTTAATAAGCTTTATCACTGGCCAACAATCGCAGTTGGGGCTGTGAGTAATTTAATTACAAATTTATAGAAAATGATTCATTACTTATTATTTATGTTTTGTTTTCTTTTTTTCTATACATATTTCATTTTCGTCACCCATTCGTTATTGTCAACTGTCAAGCGTTGTCTTTGTTGATGTTTCAGTCTTCTGTTCTTTTTCTTTTTCTTTTTTTTTCGTTCATTAATCGTGTAATCGCTGTTTTGTATTGCTCATTAGTAATGGCACGTTATCAACATCGTATTCAACTTGCAACTCATGAAACTATTTTTGGAAAGTGGAATGCACTGATACTCAATTTAGAATCATCGAAAATTCAATGAATGAATATTCATAAATAGAATACACTTAACGATGTACGAACACATTCGTTCAATCTTCTCCGTTTGCTGATGAATTGTTCTATTCATAGATGTAAACGATAATAAATCATACAGAATTCAAATGAAATAGATGCGGATTTCCAAGATTGATTTCATTTTTGTTGCAATTTTCATTTTATATTAACAATAATAGTAATAATAATAATAATATGTAATTGTATAAGTGCGCAGCGGTCAACGCACAGCGTACACACCTCATACAATATATGTATATATGCAATGCATGTATAATTTATATATTGAGAATTCGCTGTTTACAAACAGAAATTAGAAAATAAGAATGGCTTAAAATTTGTATGTTTGATAACAATCATCACCATCGTCGAATTGGCCCCAAAAATAAATAATCAAAGTAATAGCACTTAGTTACATACATATATCTGAAATTTTTTTACGGAGTACGTAGTCTAGTACGTATGTAGCATTGCCTGTAAATGTACAATATACTTTACAATATACACAAATGAATTAAAAGCGCTCAACACACTCTGGAAACCATTGAAACATTTAAATATTGAAAAAAAATTCATACATTATACATAAAGAAAAAGAAAAAAAACTAACTAAGCAAGTAATTCGAAAAAATTCGCTACGTTACACAACTACATTATTATTATTATTCGATATCGCGTGCTACATACTACATACTACATACAACGCGTCGCATTTGCCATTTATTCAATGAGTAAAGCGAAGTTGGGACTGATTTTGTTTATGAATTAACCGTATTTCTCTCTCCTCAAATTATATTCAATTCTCTTTCCTGTTTCTTTTTTTTTCTTTCTTTCGTTTTTTCGTTTTTTCGTTTATTCTCTCCACATTTGTCAATGTATTGAGAATTCAATATTATAAACGAAATACCAAATATTTTATGTGTTAAACCATAATAATAAAATAACAAACCGTTCGACATGCTTTCAATATGCAATTTTTTCTTTCATTTGGTATTCGTTGTGCCAGTAGACTTTCGATTGTCAGCGCGGCAACACATTCGACCATTGTACACCATTTCAACTTTATTCAACAATTTCGCTTTGAGTATTCGCAAATGAGGAAACCATTTATACATGAAGTTTTATTGTATATACAATAAAATAAGACAATTCTAATAAATTGTATTTGTGTCAAGAATAGCAAAGAAAATTGTGTGTTGCGCATAATTAATGAAAATTCCAAATGAAAAAAAAAAAAAAAATTGCATTTACTTGGATAAAATTAGTAGTCAACCATCGAAATCGGTAGTTCTCCAAGAAAAAATGAATTCTTTTTTAAATCAACCGAATCATTATGGGTGAAAACACAAAAACATTTAAAAATAATTGTAGTCAAACGGTGCTGCAGTGAAAATTGGATTTACATTAACATTTTCTAATATTCTTGATCAATGTGAAAAATCTTCAATTTGTTTCGAAACCGATTTCATTTGGGTTTGGGTTACGTTTTTTTTTTACCGATGAATCATTTACTAGAATTTTGAATGCACATGCTCGTGATTGCATTTGTTGTTGTTGTTGTTGCCGGAGTTCAAACACACTCTGCAATGCCATTATACTCAAAATCATAGACATTTTATTTATGTTTTCCGTTGCCATTGCATCGGATTTAGTGGAGTTGAGTTGAGTTTAGTTCATGGTGCGGCAAATGATATTACACCGGATTTACATAGTATTAAACAAACAACAAAAACAATAATAAATAATAACAACAATATCCACATCAAATATGGTAGCAGGATAGAATATTGCGCCATGCTATAAAAACACAAAATATATGTATACTCGAAAACAAACCCATGAACTCGAAAATAAACAATAATTTTTTAATATGTACTATATTTTGTATTGAATGAATGTTTGTATAACGGCAGAGTGTTGGATCGATGTGTGCTGTGGTGTCGGCTGTCATTTTTTTATCACAACGACAACAACAAATAAAAATCAAACAAAACGACAAATAAACTTTGATTGAATGAATATCGTTTTGTGTTGAGAGTGAACGGACAACAAGCAAATAGACAACAGAAAATCCAACAAAAAAAAATATATATCATATTTTGGTTTTTGATGTATTTTGAAAATGCTCAGGTGACAAATGATATATTTGACGATATTGATACATATTTGAATTTATTGCAATTGAAACTGTTAAAAGTTTTATTTGCTTGCCAACGTGTTGTGATTTCGAGTATTTTTCTTCGGGCAATAAAATGATTGTCAAAGCAAAACCAAACAAACAAGGAAATTGTTCAATGAGCGCCCGATCCAAATGAGTTAATAAATAGATAAATAAAGATCGAATAAATTTCAAAGTGAAATCACAAAAAAATTCGCACAGTTTTGTCAAAATGGTGAGTTCATTGGAGTTTTGTTTTCCCGTTACATTACACAGTGCAACAAAAATCGCTTAATTTTTTTGGCGTCTATGAAAACGATTAATTTTTTTTTTTTGAAAGGGCATAGATTTCTGATCTCAAAACGCTATTCACAACGACTGGATTAAGTATAGTTTTGTTTTTGATCGTTCAGATAGTGATTTAAGTCATTTTTAAGGTAGTTTGGTTCATTATATGCGCCATAGCACAAAAACTAAAACTGATAAATTAATTGTCACAGGAAGAAGTTAAGAGGTGCTATTCATACCTTTCATTCACCGCTATCTATGAAGAAAATTCAAAAAAAAATTTAATCCTTTTAACAGACGCAAATTCCGTGTTGCACTGTGTTATTTTCCCTTTCAAAATATTTCTATTTGTTGAGCAAATTTCAAATTGCAGCAATTTGCGAGTACATTATAAATTCGAATTTCAATGGAATTTTATACATCCGCATATCGATTGCCATTTTTGGCATTATCCAAAATTAAGTACTTACAAAAAAAACCCAATCGGGATTCGTTTGAATGAAACCATTGAATCATGTGATCAATTTTTTTTTTCACGTGCATTTGAATCAATTTTCGACAATTAGGAATTTAAATCCATTTCATTAGAATTGAATTGTCTCAATTTCACGAGCATCGACATTCTTTTGTACTATCGAAATAATACTACGTTGTATGCAATTGAATTATACAATATACGGAATATAGAATACGAACCAAATATCAAATACTGTGTGTTTACAGTTTACAGTTGAGTAAAAAAAGCGTTTTTTTAAAGTATCGTTTGTCTACTGAATTCATTTACATAAAAACAAAGTGGAGCCTCCATATTAATGTGTCGATTTGTTACATTCGTTGAGAAAATTTCAATAAATTATATTATTTTATTATTCGCGAAAAAGTCGGGCGGGTTAAATTGTGCAAGGCTCATCAATCATAGTTTGTAAACGAGGATGAAA
>GL501517.1:7149299-7183055 GCA_000149185.1 Mayetiola destructor
AAACGCTATAAAATTGGGTGTTAATTCAATATGTAAAAAAAAAAAGAAATAAAATTAAATTTAATAAACAATTAAATATTAATAATAATTATAATTATCGTAAATATCTGGGATTTTTTTGTTTTGTTTTGTTAAAATGCATGCAGCATGACATTACAATATATTATAGATTCTCATTTCTAATTTCAATAACTAGCAACCAAAAAAAAAAAGAAAAAAAGAACCATCCCAATAGAAATGGTTTCAAAATTTTGTTTGTGAAATTGTTTTATTAAGTATTTTTAAAGAAAAAGAATCAACCGAAATCGAAATGTGGCCATTTAGTTTAAATTTGTTCATCAGAGATAGAAATGTTTAGCAATTATAATGCGTATGTTGTATCATCGTATGTATTCAGTAGATCAAAGCATTTCAGAATCAACGTTAAATCGGAAAGTTGGAAACTTGAAAGGTTTTTCTGAATTTCGAATTGAAATTTTCAATAGGAAAAATGAAAAGGGGATTTAATTTTAAACCCAACGGTTGTATCCAGTGGATTCAATCAAGGATATATTCACCATTTATATCTGAATCATCGTTTGAGCGTAATGTATACAAACTGAGTTGTGACCACACTTTAGCATATCGGAAGCGATTCACAATGGCTGGATATGAATAAAAAGAAATACATTTGGTACGATGCATAATTTGTGTAGTCTAATCGTAATTTAATCTGTAGTCATCTAAAGTTCAAATGATGGAATGCATCTTTTTGGAAGACAACAAACAATTGAAAAGAAAGAGAAGTAAAAATCTTCAATGAATGAGAAGAAAAACAACCATTAAATCAATAGAAATACAATAAACAATTAAATAATGAACTAAAAAAAAATAACCCTGTCAAAGAAAACCAAATCTCATAAATTACTTAGCCCATTTGGTAATCGCATCAATCTTTGTAGTGCTTCTTCTTAATATTATTATTACTGATACAAAAAAAAAAAAACTAGAAAATTAATAGTCTGAATTAAAAACTAAAACGAAAATAAAATGAATAAAACTATGATAAGTCAAGAATTTTCCCCACTCTGAAGAAAATGATCCGTTCATTCGTCCATCGTTACGGGATTTCTCCTCTTTTCAAGCAGGATCAAGTGGATCAAATAGAAACAAAACGCAAACTTTATCAATTTAACATACAAATTTGTGAAAATATATAAATAAAAGCACTTTATCCAATCTGACCAATTACTTAATTGTCGTATCACTATCATCATTTCGTTCATTGTCAATGTGTTCAAATATCAGACAGATATATAGAATGCAAAACAATTCGAAATGAAATACATAATATAAATAAATAAATCAATCAATCAATCATTTATGCAAAAGAAAAAATATTCCCCCTTCTAACTCAAATCAAACATAAATATTAATTCATTCAATAGCACTTAAGATGAGGTGAAATCATAAAAATACAAAAAAGGCATTTTTGAAAAGGCAAGCCCAAAAGTATCACCATGTAAAATGAGTGCATTTTGTGGGCTTCACTATTCGCAAATGTCATCTGAATGTTAAAAATTTAAAATCAATCCAAAATAGAATCCAAAAAATATGTATTAACAACAAAAAGAAGGGCAAAAAGGTGATGAAAACAAGTCAAAAATATACGAACACACCATATAAAAATCATTATTAATTTTAATTTGATTTCAATCAATGAATAGCAAATACTGAATGCATATGTATACAGAGATGGATGTATTATTAATTATTATTATTATTATTCTGTTTGAAACTGAACAAGTGAAGGAATAATTTGGCAGAACTTGATATTTAAAAGTAATAAACCAACAATAGGAAATGAATGAAAAATCATAAAAAAAATGCCAAATTACCTGAAAAAAGATGGAAGCCCATTCAAGAGAAAACCGCGCACATTTTATATATAAATAATATTTGTATAAAATGCGCTTGGTTTATTTGTCGGATGCATTAGCTGGGCTATTCGAAAAAGAAAAAAAAATAATCTAAATACGGATACACAACGTTTATTTCACAACAAAAAAGATGAATGAAAAGAAAACCATTAAAAATGAGCATAAATTATTATTAATCTCTCCAAAAGTCAATGATTCTACGTAATGACCAAATATTCTGAAAATTTCTTCAAATTCATGAGAGGTTTTTACTTAGCTGGACAGAAATCCAGCAGGACTGGAATTTACATTGAAGTACACTATCATACAGAAACATGTACACATAAAAAAAATGTTATTTTTATTCTTTAATTATTATTATTATTATATATTATTATTATTTTTGTCATATTTTGAGCAGCCAAATGAATTTCAAGCATTCAACATCACAAAATGATAATGAAAATTCTGATATTCCTAAGTAAGCACACATATTGTTTGTGATATTACAATATATTATGCGGATTATGATATCAATACGCACAGGAAACAGAAATTGAATGAAAATTTTGAATGAACATTTTACGAAATGATATAAGAGATGAGCATCCATTCGGTATTTCACGTTGGTATGGTGAGCAGGTAGATCGAAAATGGTATCGCATTATATGAAACGAAGGAATCTTCCTGTTCAAGTACAAACAAGACACATTCTGTGAAACAAAACAAAAAATTAAAAATAAATTGTTGTTAAAATAATTTGAAGGAAAAAAATAAGCCTCAAATCACAGAAAAAAAATACTTTTTAAATAACTTTATTTTCCTTTATTTACTAATTCGGACCTCGAAATCATAAAATAATTGAAAATAAAGTTTGTTTATTTTTTTTTGGATTTTTGGGTTTATTTTCCTTCTTCATAAATTGTATATTTCGTAAAGCGATGAAATTCAAAAAGAAAAAGATTAAATTAAAATGATGGAAACATTTTTTTTATGTAAAACATACTGTGTGAATTTATTGATTGAATAAAAATTAACGAGAAGAAAACATGAATTTAGTTTACGTTAATTTTTTTTTAACGAAATTGGGATATTTGAGTCACGAATCACGGATGCGCCAGTTAAATGGACTTAATGGTTTGTATTTACTATTTTCCTTTGAATGAATTGAACAAAAATTGCATCGCGTTCACTTTTCAGAGCAGAACACATAAAATTCCAAGAACGGATTCAGTTTAGGGTTCGAACTAAGGAATATTGCTGATTATCTTACTCGTGCCACAAATTACCAAATGGTTGTATCGAAAATACTAACAAATCAGTTCACTTCCTCATCGAATATGAAATAATAAACGAAAATGTAATTCATAAGTTCAGCGAAAAGAAAATGTTTTTTGTAGCAAAAGACTTATTTAACGTATATAATATTTATTTATTTTGACGACAAATCATAAATTTCACATTTTGATACAATGGTAATTTTTTTTTTTATGAATTCGTTATTCAAGTTTGAAGAAAAGAGCTTAAAATTAACAATTTTTGTAATGTTATATGAAATATGTATGAATTTTTTCTCAAAATGGGAAAAATTTCAGTTTGTCAGCTTTCTATTTGTTTTTCATATTCATTCTGTTTTTTATATCATAAAAAAAAACATTTACTTTTCGAATGGATTGCATCCGATTCATTTGAATGTTTTTTTAATGCTAGTGTGCACTCTTTCGGCCAAATAAACGCCTTTAAACTTCTATTAAGTCTTTTTAGTTTATTTATTTATTTCAAAAATATATATTTTTCTCCATCATTATTATAGTAGTTATTCCGATTTTCCGATAAAAAATAGACTGCCAAAAAACTTGTAAGTAACGCTTGATGTTGTATAAATTATTATTCTCATTTAACTTGAATTCCATTTTTATTATTGATAGAAATTATTAAAACATGATAAATAAATTATGAAATATATGTTTTTGTTTACTGTCAAAAATTAACAGAATTTCAAGCTTTTTTTTCGAAAAAATTCGTTCAAAATGCAAGAATCCATGAAAATCGTCTATTTTTGAACATTTGCTATACAAGAGCTACCTTCCAGGTAGTTGGCTCATCATGGTTGCTATGTAAAATCTCTCAATGCTATTGAAAACTACGTCTTCTGTGAAAATTTGAACAAAATCGGAGGTATGGGCAAAATAAATATTGTGTCAAAATTTCAGAGCTCTAGCTGTCACCAATGATGAGTTAGGTCCAAGACAAACAAATAAACAAACATTTCACGATTCTAAAGCTTGATATGATACATCAAGCAATATTTAAAAAAAAAACTAAACAAAGCGAAAAATTTCGATTGAAATTCAGGATGCCTCTTCAAAAAAAAAAAAAAACAAAAGAGAAAGAAATACGAAATCTTTGTTCTCTGATTATTTCTTCTTCTTTCGTAAATTCAACATCACAGCAGTTTGAGTGCTATAGCACTTATTCAACCTCGATCACGGGATGTGGAACAATTCTTAAATGTAAAATCATGAAAGTAGAATCAGCTCACGGGATATAAACTGGGAGAAATCGACAATATTCGCATTCACAGCAAAAAAAAAAAAGAAAGAAAACAGTCTATAGTCGGAAATCACGTCGTTTCAATACATCGAATATTACTTCAGATGCATTTTGTTGATTATTTTGTAAATCATCTTCGGAATCTGTATGCATTGCCTCATCCGTACTGTCCAGCAATGGTGTATGTTGATGCGAAAAATAATTTAATTTCATATTTTGATTGGAAACGCTGCCATTAACAAAATTAACTTGAAGATGATGTTCGGATGATGCGGGCTTTGTACCATTATCTGATATTATTGGAATATTTGGTATGGTTCGATTCATTGCAAATTTATGCACAATATGAAATGCAATACCAGTTAAACACATTACTAAACCTAACATATTAATGAGTGACATTTCGTCACCATTTAATTCAACGGCCAATATAAGTAAACAAATTTCCTTGAATATACCAGAAATGGATAGGGTTAAACTGGATGTGTATGCCAATAATAGGAATTCACTAACTTCCATTGCAAATGCAATAAATGCACCAGCAGTTACACGAAATGCCAAAGAAACTGCCTCCGATGATAATGTATCAGATGATTGATCTGTTGCTCTCCATAAGGCTTCGCCTATAAATCAACAATGTCATTCATATTGTATTTTTTATTGATTTTTGTAATAAAAATTGCCCACCTTCAAAACCAATAGTTAATGGTAAAATTGGGAAAATCATCCAAGGTTGCATAAAATATATCATATCAATTGGATTGTGTAATCCTAATTTTGACTTTTGCATTATAAATTGTGCACACGTCCATCGAATTCCGCTTGTTATTGAGGCAAATAGTAAAAATGTAAAGCCCAACATATTGAACTGTGTTGATTTGTATGTAAACATGCATAGACCCAATGCAATTAATACAACAATTAACATTAAAAACCAGCTCTGCAAAAATTTTGGAAAAAATATCAATGAAATTAGGTTGATGAAAGGATCATAGTGTTGTGACAAATTGACAATACCTTTTTCTCGAGACCAAAAAGTATAGCAAAAAACAAAATGAAAACTATGGTTGATGATTTGGTCATTGTGTATCTGAAATCAAAAATTCAAAAATTTCATTTCAATGATTTCCTAAATATATATTAAAATATCCAAACAGATAGAAGGGAAGAAAAATGAGAAAAGGGATAACATACAATGATATTGTAACTAACTCAAGGCCCCAATTCGAAAAACCAATATCAATTCCAGCTGCGATACCGGTCGGAGCCAATTTTTTGAATGACTTTCTCCAGTCAACATGAACCCGAGATTTTCCCGTATAAAAGCGATATGCAAATCGCAATATAGCTGCAATGACTAGCTTCAATATTAAATGATAAAGAACAACGGCAAACGGAAACGGGAACTCCTGAAATTACAATGACATCATATGTCAGTATCAATATTAATGTTCATTGTTTACTGTTTACTGTTCACTGTTTACATACCCTGAGCAAGTTTCGTTGATAAAATGTCAAACCAATTGATAATGTAAAATAAATCAAAATCAACGAAAGAATTGCGCCCGGCGTTTGCATCGTATTATTTTCGATGAATTTTTGCGAAAAATGAGGTTCGTCTGATTCGGTAGCATGTACTATGGTGACTGAATCATCATTATCATCTGAATGTTTTGTGAATTTATCATCTTCATCGCCATCGTCCTCTTCTTCGTCTGTATGCAAATCTTGGTTGGTTTGAAGAATTTTATATTTCGATTCGGTCATTTTCGTAGTGAAATCGGTAGAATTTGAAACAACATTTTATTTCGACATATTCTTTGACTGTGTGCTTTATTTGGCTCCGACAAACGTTGACAATTTTTTTCCGCGTTTTTGTTTTTTTTTTCTTTTTCTTTTTCTTTTTCTTTCGTACACCTGTGTGCTATATAAATTATATATTGGATGTAATTAAATGTAGAATTTGATGAAGTCAACAAAGGAATAGAGGAAAAAGAAAATACACACACGCACCCACTTAACACACCGAGCACACAGTAGAATTAACGATAAACCCTAACACATAAGCCATTCGTAAAAAAATATTGAGCCGATGAGGGTGTGCAAGTGTTTTTTTTTCTATTTTTTTGTCCACGAAACACGATTTCCATTTGTTCAAAACGTATCCAATTGCACAATTCTGGTTGTTGTTTTTATTTTTCTTTCGTTCATTCGATTATTTCGTTATTATTCTTATCGGATGACGATATGACTTGATGCCTCATTGCCTTGGGACACATATGGTTGTTTTTCTTCTTCTTCACCGTCTTATTTCCTGTGAATTGTAAATGATTATGAATCGTTCTTTTCCAGCTGTGTTTGTGTCTCAATTCTATTTATAAATTTGATACGAAATTTAGTTTTTCCACTTGTTTGTATAAATTTATTTCCAATAATAAGCGACACAAACACACGCAAACAAACATGCACACAAATCGATTTTTATTTTCATTTCAAATCAGAACAATTTCATACAAATTTTACCGTAAATAGAATGCACACGTAAATGATAAGCGCGTATAACAGGAATGTAGTAGCTGAATTGAGGAATACCCTTTTTTGCAAAATACTGCAAACGCAGACTGATAAATAAATTAAACAGTGTTTAATAAACACGACAAAACCATCACAATGCGTTTCACACTCTCACTCTCACTCTTTCTCTCTCTCTTCTTCTCTCTTTCAATATTTCAAACAAGTTCCATATCACAGATTGTATGTTGTGATTGTAAATTTATTTATGTGATCTCGTTTTCATTCATCGCTTTTCGTTTTGTTTGTGTAAGCTTGCGATTACGATAATTATTGTGATTGTAGGCCAGTTTCGGTAATTCTTTATTTTCGCCTTCTCATCTTCCCTATTATTATTATTGTTGTTATTATTATTATTATTATTATTTATGCAATATTAAAATGTAGATGACGTTGACAACTGGAAAAACTGGTGAACAAATACGAATGAAGTATTATTGTGACAGCACAGAATGAGTGCGTTCAATTACAAACAATACAAACAAACAAATAAACGATTATGAAAATAATAAATACGCAATACACATCAAATATGAACCGAATATGAATGGAATATTGATAGCAATATCATTCTGGCATTTATGTGGTCAGAATTTTTTTTTTTTTTTTTTTTTGACATAGCGATTCACTGATACGTGATCGACGACTGAAAGCGGATTTTTTCATCATTTCGCAAAATATTCAAATGTTTTCGGTTTATTATTGATATTGTTAGTTGTGAGTACAGAATGTTTTAAATGTGACAAAACTTATTCTATTTTAAAATAGCCGGAACGTGACGTTGTTATCGAATTTTTCACACTAAAAAATAATAATAAAAAAAAATATCAAACGATTTTGCTGAAAGACAAATCAAATCAACAAGAATACAAATGAAATGGTTGAACAAGCGGCCAAAGATTATGCAAATTATTTGCAGCAAATCGATTTTTCAAAAGAGGTTCGAAAAATTCGAATGATTGTTTCATTTATCGACGTAACGTAAAATAATGCGATAATTTTGATGCGCTTTCAGATCGATCCAATTTCAATGAATATCGATGAAATTTTAACTCGAATGGATGAATTTGAAAGCACTATTCTGATTGTAAGTTGCTGATAAATGATAAAATTTTCTAAAAAAAAAAAAAAAATCGAAATGATGAAAAAATATCTGGCGCGTCCGTTTAATTTTAGATGAAAAACATCGTCGCAACGACATCCATTCCGAATATTGCTGAATGCAAAAAGGGATTTCAACAATACGCTGATAAAATAGATAAAGTAAATTTATTGTTAGATCGAGTGAATGTGGATCTAACAGCACTGGAGCATAATGTGGCCAAAGCGGAAGAAGAACTCGGTTACAATAATACTGGAATAAAAGGATTTTTCAAACCGTTCATCGAAAAAGTTGTTAAAAATGATCGAACTCGTACCGAAAACAGCGAACAACAACAACCAATATACCAACCAATAGCAGTGTTCAGGACATCAGATTATTTTGATACGCCAATAAACGAATAAATTAATAATAAATTTTTTTTAATAATATTCGCAACGGTGTCAAACGAACACCGTTTATTCACCATTTTATATGTATAATAATTCAATTTTTACAATGTCATGAAAAAAAAAACAAAAAAAAAAAGAAAATAAATAAATTAGGTATTGGTCGATTCTTTTCTCGATATTGTCTCAGAATCAATTTATGTGTTTAATATGAAACGCGAACAAATCAAAAACTCGATGATGGAGTACGAGATATAAAGGTGTAAAATACACACAATGTTAGAATTCGGTAACTGACTTGAAAAGAAAATAGGAAAAAAAGGATTTCGCATCGAATATCGAATCAGCTTGTGATACAATGGTTGTGAGTAAAAGTGTACGCACTTTTAAATTATTTAAAATATTATATGTAAATAATCAATATATAGAATCATATTTATAATTAATAATTTTAATTCAAGTGACATTAGCTGTAATAGATTCATATTTTTTTTATCTTTTTTTCTTTCATTGAAATTCGTGTATGGCCATTAAAACGAACATTCAATTTGGCTTCGATTCATTTCGATTGGTTTGAATGGTATTAGTCAAATTGTTGCGATCAATTCGTTTCCATAAACACTAAATGTGACTTTCTTTACTTCTTTTACTTCCTATTTTCATACTTTTTTTTATGTTGCACAATTTTGTCATTGACTTTTTCGATTATTTCTCGAATTTCATCCATTTTATACATATACATAAGTTTGCATTGTTTCGGTTGGATGCGATTGCTTTTCATATATTTGACTGCATGTCGTAAACAATAAATGCCATCGTCATCACATTTGATCCAAGATATATATAAATTTGCACGACAAATATCACATTCATTTTCCTCGGTTTGCGGTTTTTTCGGTTTCAATACGATTTTTTCGTTGCTAGCAACACCAGCCGTCTATACAAGATAGATAAATCAATAAATAAATAAATAACTAATATTTAAAAATAAAAATTGAATTCACGAAAAAAAAATTCACCTTAATTTCCTGTCGTTCGCTTTTTTCACGTTCACAAACCTCTTTAAGCATTGGTAAAACTGTTTCCAAAATTTCAATATTCGTTCGAGCATCAGACGCTACAGAGAATAATAATTGTTCCAATGAGAACATGGCCGGTTCACAGCTATCATGAATATCCTGCAAAATATATGTAAATTATTAATTTGATTCAATATTTAGAATGTACAAAAAAGCAAATATAATTACTCTGAAATCATCTTTGGCCGTTTCTAACCATGACATTGTAGCAAAGTATACACTTTCGGAAATTGAATAACCGGTACATATATTGGATGTGTATGCTCTTGGAAATACAACCACAAATTGGCCGGGCTCCTGTTCGGTACGACACAATGAAACACCACGATCAGTTAGCAAATGGGGTGGAACCATTGCGGTATCACATGGCAACCAAACAGTTTTATTTTGACAATGCGTTGGAACAAGTGATGTGAATGCCGAACGAAAATTTGAGCTTTGTTCATTTGGTACACTATACCAAATTTTACTGCCACCAGTATGTAAATATTCGATCCATGGTAAACCATGTGGATCACGATACCAACAACAAGCACTAAACAACATACCAACATGAAGTGTTGGCACTGTAACACCAGTTATTGGACCAATTGAACGTAATATAGAACTGTGATTGTTGGTTAAAACTTTCAAATTCCATGGATGCTTGCTGCATGTGGAATTTTTAGTTTTTGGTCCCGGTGATGGAAAACCATAACCCCAACCACTTGAATCAATAGATCCAGAATGAACGCATACATGACTATCACGAACGGCAACATGCCGCCAAAATTGATCCTCAACTTCTAATGATGTTGGCTTTTCATTTCGAAACCAGAGCGCCATTGTATTTCGAGCGACACGAAAGAATGCACTCAATGCCATACTTTTTCCCTTGACAATGCATTCCATTGAACCGCGTTCCGCATCTTCATCATCATCTTCATCTGATTGCTCATCTGATTGATCATCTTCGTCTGAATTTTCATTTGAATTACTTTCACTTACAGTATTTCGATCGGCATTTCGACGTGCTTTTGCTTCCCTTTTAACCCAATCGGCTTCAACTTCATCGAACAATTTTTGACGTTCGCTTGGCGATAATGTATCATATGGCAATAAATATTTGCAATAAATATCATCCAATTTTGTAACACGATCTTGAGCCGATTTTGGTATGCACATTTCTTCGGCGACGCGAGCCCATTTCTTTTTTTCAATAACCTCTTTCAGACCGCCCAGCTCTTGAACGGTGTGATATAATCGAGGTAAATCCACTTCCATGCCACCAATCAATGGCAATTGATTCAATGTAATGCTTTGAGTTGTTAAATATTTTCGAATTGCACTTAACTCTTTAACACTTGGGCCCCAACGATGAAGCATCCGATGGACATATTGATTGTATGCCGTAAAACGCATATCATCAGAAATTTTACATTCGGGCTTGAATGTTGGCGGTGGAATAATGCGACATAAACCGAAACGGGCCGCAACAGGCATAATACGATTAATAAATTCGATGGGATCTTGAAATTCTTTTTCAGTTGGTCGGAATACCGGAGCTTCAACCTTTTGTGCTGGATCATCGTGTCTGGGAAAAGCCGTATTGTTGCTCGGTTGAATGACGTGATCATTTTTGGAACGCTTTGTTGTTTTAGTTTTTTGTGAGAAGAGCGATTGATTGGAATTTTGTCGAGTCAAGTTCGTAGTGCTTGTTGCTGGATTTTGAGTTATCAACGGTTCCGGTGGTGTTGCACCTGTTACTACATTTGTTGCAGTTGAGGTACTTGGCTTTGATTTATCATCAGCTTTGATACGGGGCTGTATGGTACCGATTGGAATGGACTTTGAGGCTCCTCCACCCGGCTCTTTGTTGGCAATCAAATTTTTAACAATTTCTTGAATATTTGCCATTCCCATGCCTTCTGGTATTGGCTTTGCATTTGCACTCATTTGTGACTTTGTAACAAGTTTAGCATGCATAATGACTTTTTGATTCGGTCCTTCGGGTCCCTCTGTACCAAGTTTTACAGCGACACCTTGTATAAGTTGATCAGAACCAGTGCTAGCATTTCCCATGCTTCCCATACTTCCCATACCTTGAAGCGGTATGTAAAATGTATGGCTCTCCGAATCCGAATCTTTTCCATCGTTATCGGTTGTAATGGTGGTGCTTGATACATTCAATTGATCATTTCCACCTGGACTTTGTTTGTTCAATTTATCCTTATTTTCGCCAATTGATTTATCATTTTTTTCAATCTGTGCAGCAATTGAAGTGGTTTTATTGTTATCTGTTTGTAAATTGGTTGAAGGATTTTGTTGTTTTTTCACCGATTTGCCTACCTTACTCAGTGGTGTTATGTTATTCTTATTCGTTAAATCATGTTCGTTATTTTTCGAATGTGTTGAGCTGCGGCGCCCGTGTCTACGGAATGGTAAAGATGTTGGTAAAGTATCCTCTTCCTTATCAAACGAATAGACGCTAGCCTCATTTTCAGGTGAAAATGCTCCGAATGAATTGACTACGGGCGGACTCTTTAAGGTTTCGGATTTTTTCGTATTATAGACCGGTGTTCGTCGATTGTAAATTGGCTTTTTATCGGGTGTTGATGTATTGGTGTTAATTACATTCGGTTTGCTTGGTGATGGCAGGGTTTTAACTGAGGCGATCATTTGATTCGCTGACTTTTTACTTGAATCTTCTAAAGATTTATTGCGTTGTTCTTCTGCCTGTTGTTTTTTCGTTGACGTTGGCTTATCATTATCTGGATTTATGTTTCCCCGTTTTGCTACCGTTGCTTTTTTATCATCCATTATCACTGTTGCATTATCTTTATTATCGGTTTTATCCTTTGAACCTGAGCTGGCCATTTTGTTTTTAGTAGCAATAGCTGGCTGAGCCTGTGGCTGTTTCTCTTTAGTTGCTTGCGGTTTCAGTTTCACAGATGTGGTCGGTTCATCTTTGTGACAATCATTATCTCGTAAAGGTGATGGTGTTTGTAAATAATTTATCGGTTTCGGTGGACTTGTCAGATCAAAATCATCCAAAGAATCACTTTCAAATGGATCGGCATTCATTGAACATTCAGACAACCATTTTTCAATTTGTTCGTGTGTCATATTGACTTTGGCTTTTCGTCGATCTTTGGTTGACATTTGATCGTTTAAATATGATTCAGTTGGAACCGCTTGTCCCAATGGTGGCTTATGTATCGAACCACATTTACCTAATGTACATTTTGTGTCACTTGGGCCCGAGCTCTGCGCTAATGTTACACTAGCAATACCAAATATTTTACCAGATTCCTCTTTACTCGGCATCAAATCGGCCAAAATGGCCGAAATACTTTGTGACGAATTTTTACCAGATGCCGGTGATGATGTAACATCTTTTGGAATTACCATTGATTTATCTTTAGTGATAATGTTTCGAATCGATGGAATTTTAATTGGGCTCACATTTATTGGTGGGCTCAATAATTGTTTCACACTTTCGGCTGGCATTTTGAATTCGGTTTCATTCAAATCAATACTCTTGGGTGGTGAAGATGTATCTTTCGTTTTTGTTGTTGGTTCAGTGGAAGTCGATGTATTTTTTACTGGCGTTGACATTGTAATATTTTGTGGATTAGTTGTATTTTGAATACTGCTTCCTCCAGCTTTGCACTCTATGGAAATATCAATATCGACACTTTTGGCTACAGTTTCTAATTTTTTTTCGGTTTCAATTTCTGGTGGCGTTTCTTTTTTTATCGGCGATTGTTTTGGCTTTTTTGGTGATGATTTTGGCTTTCGTTCAATTTTTGAAGCTAATGGCTCATCATCGGAAGAACTAAAACTCTTCTCTAGTTTTGGTTCCTCTGAATTTGTTGTTTCGGTCGGTTTGGTTTTGGACTTATCAGCTTTGCTCACACTTTCGGACGGCTTTGTAGCCATTTCGTTTTTTTCATCTAATAAATTTGAGGGGGTTGAGCTATCTCGCTTAGCCTTATTTCGTTTTGGTGTTGAGGTTAGTTCTCGTTTGTCTTTTTCTAAATTTGCGCGCAACTCATTTTCCATTTGTTCCGTTTTGCGTACATTTGGCAATTCTGGAAAGCTATCAACCGATAAATCATCATCAAAATCGCTCAAATTCAATTTTTGTCCAATCAATTCCATGTAAATGGCTGCGGCCTCTTTTGTTTTTCGCATCGGTCGTCCGGCTCTGGTTTCGTTTTCACTTTGATCTGTCTGCGACAGATCTGTGAATTCATTGCGACGCTTTCGTTTAACAACTTTTGTCTCTTTTTTCGAATCTTCTAGCGATTCAATGCCCGACCTTTCACTTTCAACTGATTTTGATGCATTCTTTTGTGTATCGGTTCCCCCCTTTTTATTAGCAATTGAGTTTGGTTTTCGATCATTTGTAGACTTTCGCTTCACAGATGGCTCTGATATTTTGGAACTTGCATCTGATTTTCGGTCAGGCGATTTATCATTTTCGGTGGATTTTATCGATTGATTTCGTCTACTTGACGCTCTTTTCTGGCTTCGACGCGACTTAACCGGTTGCGTACTTTTTGAATTCGCTTTTTTAGTGTCGACAAGTGGTAAATCATCATCCGATGAAAATTCCTCATCATCTTCATTATCCAGATTCTTTTTCCCATTTCGAATTTTGGTCGTTTTCATTGCTGGTGACTCTGTTCGATTCAAACTTTTGTCTATTGTCTTGTTTGGTTTATTTTCGGGCCTTGGCAAAGAATAGCTGCGATGTCGTGTTTTTCTCGTTGATTGATCCGGTTCGTCATCATTAGTATCATTTTTTGCCGGTATCGAGCCGATTGATTTCGTTGTTCTTGGATTAATTTTATTGGCTTTGTTGGATTCAGTGGTTTTTGAATTCGAACGAACATTGGATTCCTTTGTGATTTTTGGTAATTTGTTATTACTCATTTCTTCATCTAGCACACTGTTTCCACCATTTCCGCGTAATTTTCGCTTAACATTTCGATTCGATGTTGCGGTAGTTTCATTGGCCACCGTCGAACTGTTCGTATCATTATTTTGCTTTGTTTTTTGTGTCATTTTATTATTTATTTCGGTTTCAGTTTTAACAGCCGATGACCTAGTTTTGCATTGCACTTGGGTTTTAGCAATTCGCTGTTCTTGATATTTCTTTTTTAATGCTTGAACGGTCTGTTTTCGCGATCCAGCCGCTACCGTATCGGCCCGTTTTCGTACAGCAAATGGTATAAATTCGGGCGTCTCATTGTTATCTTTGTGTTTTGTATTATTTTCAACTGGTGCGGTTATAGTTGTATTTGTTGATGTAATTCCAGTTCCTGTTGTCAATTCACTGTCATTTTTAACTAAATCACTTTGTTTATCGTCTTGTTTTATTGTTTTTGAGCAACTGGCCGTCAAATTATCGGTTTTCGATTTAATTTGTGTTTGATCAACATTTTTGTTTGTATTAAAAAAGTCTAAATGTGATGGAAGTACAGATGTACCACGAAAGCATAAAAATGTTAGAAAATCCTCGGTATTTGGTCGCCTATTAGGTAGCAATTCCTGTGGTGGCTCATGATTTAAAGCGTCTGGTTTTGAGGCACCATTCTGGGCTGGTTGATTTGATATCAAATTTGAAGGCAATGTTGACGTCGCACTACCGCCACACACTTGAGCAAATTTTCTTTGCGCCTGCACTTTAGGTCTGAAATGACAAAAATTTTATTGTAAGCAAATGAATTATTATATGCCATGAATAATGAATATTTATCAAATGAGATGACATTTTGGAATTTTGCACTTAATACGATTTTGTGTCATCGCATTCAAAAATGAATAAATAAAAGAATTTTTTTTCTTGGCTCTATGAAATATTTTCAACAGATTATGTCAAGGTATGACAAAAAATATTTCACATTTATAAATATAGAAAAATATTGCACCTGCACCAAAAAAAATAAATAAATAAAAAAATCAACCTAAGGAGCATGGCCCAAATTTAATAGTTCTGTTCGAAATTTTGAACAACAATAAATAATAATTTATCTTCTGTTGTGAGTTTTGAGTTTTGACAATAGGACGCCCCATGATGTATTTACTTGTAGTATCAAATTAAATATTTCAATTGGATAGGCCTCTTCAATTTTCAATGCTCTCAAACGACGGAAAAAAAAATCCGCACACATTTGCGAATGATGTCATCCATTTGCTTGCTATTTATTTAGTTATTTTTTTTTTTTTTTATTGAATCATTCGAATGAAGTCTATTTTCGGTTGCATCACAAAACAATAGAAAAAAATCGGTAGCAGCTAACCGCACATAATAACTCCAAATATACGCATTATTCATGTACATCGCGCATCAAATCGAAATTATTCCAATTTCAAACGACGAACATATTCCGCATTCGGAAAATAAATAAATATTCAATTTGACATATGAGCTCATATTGTTTGAAAAAATCATCTGAATAGCATCGCCAAACGTCGACAATGCAAATGAAATGGAAAAAAAAAAAAATAAATTTATGAACTCAAATTGCACAGACACTGAAAAACAAATTAATCAGGTCAAATCACTGCAAATTTATTGAAATCAAAGTCTAACCAACAAACAATAGCGGTAGTTTGCGCATTTTTCATGATAAGCGTATTCGGGTTGTTGAACTTTTTCTCATTTAAATTCTCCATTCAATAAATATTTTCTACTATTTTCGAAAATTAATCTGTCTGAATTCACAATGGAATTTTATATTAAAAAAAAAAATAAATAAAAAATAACAAATTTCACATGATTAATGGCGAACTAAACGGTTAACTGTAACATGCATTGGATTTTGAGCGAAGCTAAAGTGGAAAAGGATTTAATTAAATTTGTCAAAAAAGCCGATGAAACCATTTCAATATGCGCATTTATTTGTACGTATTTATTGATGATGTTGATGTTGAAAATGAAACATACACATCACTCGAATCTGGGTTCCGGCCCAGACAATTCAAAATACTTTACCCGATTAACAGAATAGCAACTACAACAAAAACAACAACACAACAACAAATATAATGAGATGAGAAAAGAATGTTGCATTTATATGAATCACCTTTTTGGGATATCTTGTACAGGACGTGTTTCTTTAACCGGTGGTGGATTTCGTTTGCGTTTTCCAACTTTTGAGATCACCATTTTGTGTGATTTGATTCGCTCCAAGCCGCAAATTTGATAAGTGTGCTGAGAACGAGATTAATTTATTGTGTTTTTCTTTTTCGCTTAACTTTTGAATATTTTCTTCTTTTTTTTTTTTTATTCGATTTTTTTTTTCTTCGTAGGAATCGGTCGATTGTTTCTTTATTATTTCTTCTTGTGTTGCTTATTACTCCTTTTCGCGTAGCATTTCTTCAATGTATATACTACATACGATTTACCAATATACATTATACACCAAAGTAAAATGCTACACCGTGTCCGTGAATGAGCAAAACTCAACACAAACTCACAAAATTCAGACACATACACACAAAGAACTGGTTACATGCTTACGATTGCAAATCGTACAAAATAGCACACAATTTTAATTTATATACAATATACAGTATATGTCGATGCGCGGCATTTATTTTTGATATTTTTGTGTGTTGTTACCAAAATTGCCGTCACTGTTTCACTTTATTACGACTTTTTGAAATTCACTCTTCTTCTTTCCGCTTTCGAAGTTTGTTTGTTAATATTTATTTCTTCTTTTTTTTTCTGCTTTTGTTTTTCACTTTTTGTTTTGCTACTCCTTTCCTTTTTTTTTTGCCTCTCTAAAATATAATAATGCGTTTGATACAATTGTCCAAAACGTTTATCAATATTTTTATCACCGAAATTGAATTTTAACACATTAAGGAACTAATTTGGTCCTGTGGACATTCATCGCCTTTTCTTAATATATTGATGATGGCTGGTGAATTGTTTAACTCTTTAACTTAACATGTCATTAGTATGTGCAAATGCACTCATACAATACACCGATTATTTGCAAATGTATTGGTTTGCAATTAAAGTCCTCCTTGCGGAGATAATCGTATATGTTTGAGATTAAATGTCAAACAATGTATTCGATGTGACATTCAATCGAATGATATACAATTGAATAACTAAAATGAGTGGTGACATCTGTTGGTGGCTCGTTAATTGCAACACTATTTGGAATTTTTGCCTGATAAACATAAAGAAAATTATGGCAATTTTATTTGGTTTACATTCTTAAAATGATGATCTCATTGGCAAAATGAGCGGTAGACTGTATATTTGCTGTTTACCAATATTTGTATCATCCAAAATATTCCAATCTAATTTTTGATTAATTCAAAATAGTCGGCAAATTAGGTCTCCACTTTGTATCAGGCAAATGTCAAAATTGAACGCATCATCTTATTTTGTATATTCATATATGCCATCGAAGTAATCAAAACCAACTGGGAAAAGTGTATAGTCACTGTTTTTTTCTTCAGAATCCATTGAAAAACAAATCATTTTCACAATGAGTGATAACAGCGCTGGAAATTGGTGTTTGATTGAAAGTGATCCAGGTGTTTTCACTGAATTGATCCGAGAATTTGGTAAATATTTTTGTTTTGAAATGTCCACATTGAAAAAAATTGCTGCGAATGGAATGAGGTTATGATATTTGTTATTAATTGGTAACAGGCTGCGAAGGCGTTCAAGTTGAAGAATTGTGGAGTTTGGATTCGGAACAATTCAAGGATTTGGAGTAAGTAAATGCAAACGAGAGTTCAGATGTTGAAAATTTTTCAAATTTTATTCATGGAAACTGTTTTATCTTAGGCCTGTACATGGTTTGATTTTCTTATTCAAATATGTTCAAGATGATGAGTTATCCGGTTCGGTTGTTCGTGACGATCGTTTGGAATCAATTTTCTTTGCAAAACAAGTAATTCATTTTGCTTTGGTCGTGTCAAAATGGTAAAAAAAAATAATAATTTGGTTTTTATTTGATTCGATTTAGGTCATCAACAATGCTTGTGCAACTCAAGCAATTCTTAGCATTTTGATGAATTGCCGTCATCCAGATTTAAAACTCGGTCCAACATTATCCGATTTGAAGGAATTTTGTATGTCATTCGATGCTCATAACAAAGGTTTAACATTAACAAATGCATCGCAAATTCGTACCGTGCATAATTCATTTGCCCGGCAAACGCTATTCGAATTGGACAACAAAAAAGCACAAAAAGATGAAGATGTTTTTCATTTTATCGGTTATGTACCAATCGATGGTCGATTATATGAATTAGATGGTTTGAAAGAGGGCCCAATTGATTTGGGTACAATTGCACCCGGCCAAGATTGGCTTAGTGTTGTTCGTCCAATTATTCAAAAGCGAATTGATAAATATAGCGAAGGTGAAATTCATTTCAATTTAATGGCACTTGTATCCGATCGACAAATGATTTATCAACGACAAATCGCTCAAATTCTTAAAGAATCATCAGATTCGGATATGGATACAGATGCAAAGCAAATTGAAGTTGCACGTTTACGTAGTCTCATCGAAGATGATATAGCAAAGAAGAAACGTTACAAGGTATGTGTTCCAATGCAATGACTAGCAAAAAATGAAAAAAACAAAAACAAAACAAAAAATACATATTGAAAACATTCAATTTAATTCGTTTCAGGTTGAAAATATCCGTCGGAAGCATAACTATTTACCATTGATTGTTGAACTATTGAAAATGTTGGCTGAACAGGGACAACTATTACCGATCTATGAAAAGGCCAAACAGCGAGCCATTGAACGAGAGCAAGCAAACAATAAATCTAAATGAAATTCGTAATTTGCAACAAAATAGAACAACAACATTCGAATGTTAGAATTTGAAAAGAAAACTATTTTCGTGCGATAATAAATAATAAATAAAAAATCATTGATGGAAAATCCAAAATCATTGCGATTCTGTTTGAATTAATTTTTATCAATCGACACAATCAAAATTCGTCTTTTTTTCTCTCTCTCTCCCCCCACGATTTGGTTATGTGTTTGTGTGCATTGCAAATGTATTTGTGCGCCATATTGACAGAAACAACGTACAATTTGTCACTAACCGATACATAACAGATAGCTAAGCACATGGTACAGTTTTTATTCGGTTTCCAAAGTTAGTTTTATGTAGTATTTAAATGAAAATTATTTATTTCAAGTGATAAAAACAGGAAATGTGTGTTCAATAATTAGTACTTAGTAATTAATGAATAAATTTCCAAGAAAAAAAGAGGCTCAAAATGAAATTCATTGTGGAAATGTTGTCAAAACAATCTGGTCGGCTTGGAATTTTGAGTAAAGCGGATGTTGAATTAAAAACTCCCATGGTGCTTCATTACACAAAGGTGAATATTTCATTAATGCATTCTGTGTTCGGATGTTAATAAAACCATTTAAAATTATCTCATTGAATCAGTGCGGTAGTGTACCACATTTGAGCCGTGAAGTATTTGACATGCTGTCAACTGAACAGCAAATGGCACAAATTTCAATTGAAACAACATATTTAATGACTGAAATGACGAAGTCAATGGGAAAAGGTATTTCCGCTTTCACCGGACTAGATTCAACACTGAGTTTTGTAACTTTAAGAGATACCGGCACATCAAAGCCGGCAAGTTATAGTCGTGAATCCGTTGCAATTTTCACACGAAACGGCAAAATTATGATCAATCCACAAAAATATATGGAAACAATTGAAGCATTTAAGCCAGACATGTTTCATACATTATGCGATGGAGACACTAATGAAGATTCGGGCAATAAACGAAATTTCAATGCTTTTCAACGGACTGAATCATTTTTCAAGGAATGTGCCGAACGATATAAGACGATGACATCATTGTCAGATTCAATGCTTATTGGTAAATGAATATTTCAAATGCCAACATCGTTGACGATTGATTTAATATTTCGATTTTGTTTTTTGGTTTATTTTTTATTTTTGAAGCTCCGATCGAAGGTGGATATAGCATTGGTCATCGTCGAGACATGATCAATTCCTTGAATAAATATGACAATCAAGATATCATTGGTGGATATTTTATCGATGGATTTCATGCCAACGGAGAAACTGCTATGCAAGTGAAGAGTTTAAATATTTGTGATATTGTGAAACAATGCAACGAATTGTTACCACAAAATAAATTAAAAGTGATGTTTGGCGCTTATAGTCCAAAACTCATACTAGAATTAATTCAACTAAATGTTGATTTATTCGATACAACATATGCTTATTTAGCTGCATCCAAACATAGAGCACTCACCTTTAATTTCCATTTGGATGACACGTTATCTGAAAAAAATGATTTTCAAATAAATTTATTCGATCCGATGTGAGTAAATCTAACATTTGCAAAATGCAGCACCTAATAAGAAATTGTTTTATTTACAGATACAAAGATGATTTTGAACCTTTCGTCAAAAACTGTACCTGTTACGCTTGCCAGAATCATACGAAAGCCTATGTACAGCATTTAACGAATACCAGAGAATTGCTGGGTCCAATTCTTTTAATGATGTAAGTCAATTTATGAGTAACAGCTTCAGAAGTCAAAAGACATTAACCGAATTCTCATTCTCATTTTCTGCAGCCACAATACGCATCATTATTTAGAATTTTTTAAAGTCATCAAAAAATGCATAGCCAATGATACGTTACCAAATCTAATCAATTTCATTGGCGAACAACAAACAAAATATGAACTGATTCGAATGCAAGAGGACCAAAAGCAAAACGAAAGCAAAACTGTTAACAATATTAGCGATGACTCAAATGCAAGACCATTGAAAAAAATTAAAAATACGAAAATTGATTGAATCTCAAATGTAAACCACCGTACACGTCCGTAGTCTTCTTTGTTTTCTGTTCTATTTATTTGAAATTTTTCAAATTTTATGCGTTCCTTATCCATCCTCAAACATGATTGTCAAACAAATGGGAACAAAATAAAAAGGCTGTACGGAAAAAAAAAATGAAAATAATTCCAATGAAACAAAATGAGATAATTAATTTGGTAAATTGCATTTTTTTTCTCTTTGTTCTCTCCATTCATGCAAAAGGCAAGCTTATGTCTATGCAAAATATTATATCAGCTTAAAAAAAAAATGTCATGTTAGTTTATTATAAATTTGCTTCGGGCAAATTGAATGAGACGTAAACAGAAAATGAAATAAAATGCAAATTCTTCAATCTTTCGAAATGTGATCGTTTTCATATTTTGTTTTTTTTTTTTTTTGTCTAAACCGTGTGCGGAATTGTATACAAGGAAACATTTTCCGGCAGTTGTCACGCTGATCTGTAAGATATATAATAATAATTATTATGGTTTTCAACGTTGGATCAGACTCTTTTAATGTGATGAGCTAGCTTCCAGCACACAACAATCAGTTCGACTCTATCGTCGACAACTTTTGCAAATTAAAAAAAAAAAAAAATAGAAAAAAAACCAATTTCAACTAACGTAAGTAACTAATTTATAAACTCAAAAAAGCGAAAATAAAGAATGAGCAAAAATCCTTTTTGAGGCAAAGGTCTTTTCGTTTCACTTCTTATTGACATATCTATAATATATTGACAACACACCGCTCCCGTGCTCAATTTCATTTTCCAATTCTTGGTCACTTCAAATCATTTTCGTATTTCAATTTCGATGACATTTTTCATACTCTTTCATTTGTGAAAAATAGTTGTGAATCGTGAATCGTGAATGAATGAAGAAAAATTGCAATTAAAATGAAAATAGAAAAAGCTGAGTTACAAAAAAAAAAATTGTTTTCTTTTCGCTAGTTTTATGTGCGTTTATTCATCATTAAGTTGGTCCCGGCCTTGACACCGATCTTCTGAAAATGAATCAATCTATTGTTTTGTGCCGGGAATGTATATAAATAAATTCCATTTTTCTTCTGCTGTTTTCTCTGAATATGGCGTTTGTTCTTTCAATTGAATTCGATTTGTGAAAACTTTTGTGGTCTCGTGATTAAAATAAATAACGTTTTTTATGCATTTTGTTTAATTGAAGAAGAAGAAAAAAAAATTCGTTAAATATTCTAGTGTAATGTAATGTTTTTAATGTTGATGTTGATTGTTGTTGTTTTCTTCATTTTTTTTTTTTTTTTTCTATGTTGAATTTCCCAAACCAGAGCAAATTTCGACAGTTTTAATTAGATGGTCATATGAATTTTCAAATCATTTCGGTCAGAGTGCGGTTGTTCATAATTTTGATATTTTTTTTTTTATTGACTCGATTTTATTTTTCGCTGTAAAAAATTCTTTGTTTTTGTTTTTTGATTTTTTTTTCTTTTTGATTTCTGAAGTTGTTTGTGCGACATGATGTGTGTATGTGTTTGGGCTACGTTTATTCGACGCTCGTTCTCGTTGTTTCTTGAACAAGATAAACTTGAGATCCTGGAACGGTGGAGCTGGTCACAAATGTACGATGTTTAGCACGGATGAGCGACAAATTGCTTTCAGCAACATCGGCACGATCTTCAGCAGCTTCAAGTTCACGTTGGAAACGACGGACACGGGTAACGGATTGTTGAGCAGTTCCCTCCTGTAATACAACAAATTCATTTCGATACAAGATTAGTGTTAGTTTGTTGTGTCAAAATGTTTAGCGGCATTTCAGTTGAATTACCTGTTCACACAATTGACGTTTGTAAAGATTGACTTTAGCGTTGGCCTTTTCTAAGCATTCTTGCAACAAAATGACATTCTTTTGATCTTCTTCGCATTGAACAAGAACTTCCTTAACGGTGCGTTCTTTCTTTCTCAAGATCTTGATGGTTTCAGCATGTCGGCGTTTCTCTTCTTCCAATTCCAATTCCAAATCACGGATACGAGCCTCCAATTTGCTGATGATGCGCTTAGCACCAACAACAGCATTGGCTTCGACTTCTTCAAGACGAACCGAGAGATTCTGTAGTTTCGAAAAAAATGAGAAAAGAAAAATTAAAAAATAAAATAAAAACGGAATGATTTCCATGGTTTGGTTTTAGTTGCCCTTTAAGTGCCTGATACTCACCTTAACTTCAACCTCCAATGATTTCTTGATTGTTTCAATCTTGACAATGCGCTCTTGTTCTTCGTGCAAAATTTCAACAGTGTGTTTAAGTTCGGTCTAATTGATTTAATGAATCGAATCGTTAAATTAGTTCAGCATTGCAAACATTGAGAATATGTCTTGACGGCCATCCAATTTTAATACTTACAGTGACTTTTTGGTAACGTTCATCGCTAATACGAAGTTCACGTGTAATTTCTTCATAGTCTTGAGCAACTTGGGCTATTTCGACTTCCAATTTGGATTTGGTTGATGCCAAATTAACATTGATAACGCTCAATTCGTTGATACGTGTTTGAGCATCTTCCAATGATATTTCAACATTACGTTTTGAACGCAATGCATTTTCATAATTGGCACGAATTTCTTCCAATTCAGCGCTAATTGATTGAATGCGACGTTGAGCAACACCATATTGATCAAGAGTTTGTTGAAGTTGACGTTGAACATCATCATAATGGGCTTGCAATTCGGTCAATTGTAATGATTGTTTCTTAACAACCTTTTGCAAATCAATGTTGGTCTTGTTTGCAACATCAAGTGACATTTCCAATTCAGTAATTTGAATTTGCAACTTCTTCTTGATGCGGGCAACTTCAGTTTTAAGCTTTGTTTCGGCTTCAACAACACGGGCATTGAGTTGCTCGATTTCAATGGCAGTTTGTTTGCTGTGAACGCAAAAATTAATATGGATAAGAGAAATGTTGATTCAGCAATATCATTATAAAATACAGGATAAAAATGAATAAATCGAAGTCGATCGTAAAAAAAAAACAGAAAACCTACGTCCAATTGTGATACATTTATCAAGGGAATAAAGAGAAAAAAGCAACAAACTCTATTGGCAGCTAATTTTGGCCATTTGTTGACATTTTTAAAAAGCTACAATTCAGACCAGGTTCAGACCAGGTGATATAATGAACAAACCATAATAGATTTAGACTAAAAAAAGTGAGCGAAACAAAGTAAAATTCCCGAAATGTGTGTCCAATTCAACTGTTGAACAATATCACCAGAAGGCAACCATGTGTCAGAGACAGGCAACACATTACATCACATACAATGTTACAAACATTATTTCAAAAGTGTAAATCATCAAATTATTATTCATTATTATCTTTTCATTTATATTTGCGCAACATGAGTAACAACTAAAAATAGTTTTTCCCTTTTCATTCGAAAGAATTTTTTTCTTTTTTGCATTTTGTGTTCGCTATTTTCTATTTTGCTTATTTCGTACACAAATCTGAATCATTTTAACCACATGTAATTTGATTCATTTTGAAAAGTTCAAATTCAAATGATGAAACAAAATTCGAAAAAATGTGCAAAAGAGAGAAGGAAAAAAAACTAAAAAAAAAGAAAAAAAAACCAGAAAACAAATCGAGATTTAATTTAATTCTAAAACTTTCTACGACACCTTGAGTCATAAAGAAGATCTGTTGATCGTTGATTGAATGTTTGCAATTGCCGTTTAACATCATACAATTTCGAACAAACCGAATGATTCATATGGTCAATGAGTCGATCGTCAATAAGTTCAATGTGCATAGTGCGTTTAGTCATTTTCGATTTGATGTTGCCTTGTTGGTGTGCTCTAATAATCATTTGTTCTTCCTGATCGCGGGCCACTTTGATGTTTTTCTCACTTTCAGCCAATAGGGCGGCCGATATTTGATTGGCCGTTTTGCCACGTATTGCACTTTTTAAACCCGTTGACAATTCCATGTCTTTGTGGGCATTAAAACGCGCTTTAATTGTATCGATGTCGTCCATAACTTTGGCAAGATGTCGTTCGTTGGCTTGTACTTGTAATTTTCGTATGGTTCGTTCTTCAATTGTTTCGTATTTTGATCTACCTAATCGACGACCTAAACGGGCACCAATTGCACTTTTTGTTACCGCTAACGGTGTACGATTGATTATTTTATAATCGTCACAAGATTCTTCACGAATTTTAGCGTGTCTTGCAACTTCGTCACTATATTTATCAATATCTTTGCTCGTATATTTTGATATCAATTTGCAAGCAGAATATTTTTTCAAACAACGTTCATTCGACCACGGTAGATGTGGATACTGAGAATTGATGCCTTTCTGCTTGGCATCTAAATAATCTATCATCGGTTGATAGAAATTAATTGTAAAACCGTAGTTATCCTCGTAGATTGATGTGGTGGGGGGTCGTCTTCTAACGATTTGTTGCATTGATGCCATTATTGAAAAATTTATTTATAAATTCTAAAAACGCACACCAATCCCAGGCGCAAAATGTAAAATTATTCGAATGTGTATGCAAATTTTGAGCTGTGCCTTCTTATGTTGCCTTTTCTGTTCGATAATCTTTTTTATCCCTTTTTGCGGTTTACGTACAATTTATTTTTACTTGGTGCTTCTTCTTCTTTTTCTTTTTTGGCTTCTCCTTTGCTTTGCTTTGCTTTGCTTTGCTTGTACAATTTTCTGGTTTTATTGTGAAATTTTTCTTCGAATTTAAATCGCCAAATACACAAATGATATTTTCAATGGATGTCTGCCTTACAATTTTACAACATTCAATGTTGTAGCATTAATTGTTTATTTTTATGCGTTGTCTTCAACCAAATATTCAAGGGCCAATGAAATTGTGCGATTAATATTTCAAAATCTAGATGTTATGGTTCTCGGTGCCCAGACACTTCTTGATTATTTTCTAAATTTCGGCTGGTGATCTTCAATAGTCAATCAATGTGAATCGAATCCAAACAAAATCGCTGTTCCCAATTCGTTAACACACTCGATTTTGATATGAGCTAAATTTCTTCGAAATCAATTCTCACAAAATTGATAGTGAAATGGATGAAAATTCGTTCAAGAAGGGCCATTTAAATAGCAATTCAATTGACCTTCGAATTGCTGATTCGATTGTATTTATTATTGTTTTGATTTTGAAGTATTCGAAAAACGCAAATATTTTTTCAATACGATTGATTTCCTGTTCAAAATATTGGCTCACCAATTAAATACATGATATGCGATATGTGCGCTGTATTTCCGATACTTGCTCACACTCATAGCTATAATTAGATGCTTTGTTTTTGGGTGTTTTCGATATTGAAAATCGATTTTCGGTGAATTTCCCGAATTTCCGACCATCAATCATTTCATCTAATTATAAATTCAATATCGCGATCGTGGACAATGATCTCAATTTCAAATATGATTGAATCTTGAACGCCAATATTCGCTCTTTTTGCCTTTCGATGTGAGAGATCAATAACAATTCGTCAGAAATTGTACAATTCAACAGAATTAAAGCTTCTGAATATTAAAAACTCCGGGCCATGATTTCGGTTCGCTTTCGCATAAATTAAAAATGGCAACGGTGCATAATAAGTGCAGAGCATGCAATAATTTCGAAAATATTTCTCAAATAAATTCGTAAATTTAGATTGGTCTAAATTTAACTGAATGATATGAAAAAAATAGAGCCGGTCGCCAACTGTTTGGCAATATACTCCGTTCATTTTTTTTTTGTGCTCCTTTGGTCGAGTTCTTGTGCAACATATTGCAACAAAACGACAATCGATGATAATTTTCCTCAACGCTCTTTCAGCTTTCAGTGCACGGTTCAATTTTCGGGTTTTCCGTCTCACATTTTGATTTATTATTTGCTTTCAGTGCGAATAATAATTAATTGTGAATGTTTGAAAGACATTTGGAATATGCATTGAACATCAAAATGGTCGGCATTTTCAATTTAATATTTAATCAGTTTGGTGTACCAATTTTCCTTGAGCGTATCATGCTGAATGTCATGCTTTCGGAAAAGCCTTTACAAATGACTACAACACAAAAAGCCGTTCAATGCGCCAAGTTATCATATTTATGGCGTCCATAAGTTATTTCGAAGCAAATTCTCTGTTTTTTTTTACGATCAATTTAATCCGCTTGAAAGGTAATTTTTCCAGCAATGCAGCATTTACTTACCGGATGATTTCGATTTCTTCATCTTTTTCGGCAATACGACGTTCAGCATCGTGACGGAATTGATTGTATTCAGATGCCAAACGTTGAGCACGTTGCTCTTCAGCTTTACGACCCTAATAAAGGCACAAATAAATGAAATTCATGAAATTAACATTCGAAAAATGAAAAAATGAAAAAATGATGTGATGCTTACGGCTTCGGCTTCTTTGTAGGCAGCAGTGAGTTCCTCACGTTCATTTTCAAGACGACGGAGCTCGAGTTCGAGTTCATGATAGCGTCTTGTCAATTCCGAAATGGTATTTTTGCAATCATGCAAATCATCTACATATTTCCCAAATATACAAATGTAATTCATTTAATCATCGAATCTCTTTTATATTTCCCGTTTGTGTATTTTGTTCATCTTACCGCCCAATTTCTTATTTTCACGGGCCAATGTATCACGTTGGTCCTTGGTTTTGTCCAATTCATTATTGATGCGGACAATTTCGGCTTGTTTATTTCTGAGGTCACGTTGAGCAGTTTCGTACAATTGAACGGTTTCCTCCAAACGAGATTTGAGTTCAATGTTGGTACGTTCAAGAACGTCAACGCGTTTTTGTAATTCGCGTGCGGTCCCATTTGCACGTTCCAAATCAATGATAAGAACTTCAACTTCACTTTGAAGACGGCTCTTTTGTTTTTCCAAACCGTTTACTTTAACCAAAAGTTGTTCAATGTGCTCTTCTTGCTCCTGAATGCGAACAGTGAATTTGCGACGCAATTCTTCAACTTCTTCAATACGAGCAGCAGATTCAGCATCGGCCTTAGCATGCCATTGTTGAGCTTCAGCTAATTTTTCATTGGAAAAAAAAACAATAGATTAAATTGGTCATCATTTTGTCGGCAAGATGTTGTTAATTGTATTTGAATATTATGTAATACATATTGATAATAATGTGACATACCATTGGCTCTAACCAATTGACGTTCCAAATCCAAACGAGCTTCGGATTCCTCTTCCAATTGAACACGAGATGATTCTAATTCAATTTCAACTTGATGCAATGAAGCTTCAAGTGATTGACGACGACGTTCGTCATCTTCTAAGCGACGGCGACAATCTTCCAATTGGGTTGCAACCTGTTGTCTTGAATATGTAACACTTTCCAAGTTTAATTTCAAATCTTGAACATCTTTGATGAGCTCAACATTTTCTTGATGTAAACGAGTTTTGTGCGATGTTATATCAACAACGGTACGGTTCAATTCTTCAATTTTGACGCTTAATTCCTGGATAGTTATTTCCAATTTTTCAACATGCTTGAAGCTGGCAATTTTTTCTTTGGTGATCGACTCAACTTGTGAAAGTAATTCGTAAACTTCGGCTTGGAATTTGGATTTTTCCTTTTCAGTTCTACAAATAAATTACAAGATTTTTCAAAATTTGAGCATAACATATTGCATTTTGACAAAAAGAAATAAGAGAATGTGTGTGTGTGTGTGTGTGTGTGTGTTCGTGTTAGTGTGCTGTTGTTTTCTTATGAACAGAACCATTTTGCTCATCGCAACGATTGCGTCAGTGACGGATGAATGGTAATCGATGCAAATAACCAATTATCCTATGTTATTTCCGTTCGGCTGACCAATGGGACATAATTTTAATATTTCGGTTTTTTCACCGAATGAGCTCATGAAACATGAATATGGTATTCATCATCAATGACAATTATTTAGCTCGTTCTCGCGCTGAAAACGTTCAACGTAAACACAATATTTTCCTTTACTTTTCTTCTTTTCTTCGGTTTTTTTCTTTTCTTCTGTTGCCTTTATTCGTCGAAAATAAAAACAAGTGATAAATATCAAACGGTAGACCAGACATATTTGGCCCGAAGGATCGGGCAAATTTAAAAATATCTAAAAATAAAATTACATATTAGCTGTTAGCTGTGCTTTTGCCTTCATTTAACGTAGAAACATCGGACATTTGAAACAAATGCATACGCACACATTAAACGCATAGCAATATTGCTAACATTTTATTCAAAATATACAAATTACATAGTGGAACATACAAACAGACACACACGCACACAAAAATCTCTTTCTATCTCCATGCATTCCTTCCTTTTCAGAAGAGGCTCAATGGTTTCTTTTCTATTTCTGACTCGGCTATATCCAACAATATATATTGTGAACGACATCTGAAAATTTGATTTCAAATAAAGAAATAAAACATCGCCAACGACTTTGGGCATTGAAATTTCGAAAAGAATATGAAATAAAAAGGAATAAACGAATTTAAAAAAAAAAAAAATGAAAATTTCGTAAGAATTGCCTGAGACGAAGGCAAAAGTAAAACTATCGACAAAAATCCACACCGTGGAAATGTAAATAAAAATAATTCTCTAGTTTGGGTCACTCGTTTGGTCGATGGCTTTGCCATTATGATGAAATTCAATATAAATTTTGTTGTCAGCGATAGGAATGTGTTGTCATTTCGTTATCAGGTCAAATGTTCATGATTGTCTCCTCATTCAATACAATCGAATTTGTGTGGTCCGGTGTAATGATGGTTTTGATAGTTGATATTACCTGGATTTGGCCTTTGTCAAGATGTCAACTTGTTCTTGATAATCGTTAACAATTTCTTGATGTTTTTTCTTCAACAAATGTGCAGATTCTTCGGATTCCAAATGAACGTCATCCAACAATTTGCGCAATTTCATTAATTCAGCGTCACGATTACGATTAATGTTGAATTGACTTTCGGCACCACCTTCGGCTTCTTCAAGACGCTCAGACATTTGAATGACTTGAACGCTTAGGTCAGCCTTTTCACGCTCAATCTGGAATTGAATGGATCAAATATGAAACAAATTAAATATGAGATGTCAGCAATAAATGCAATGCAATATTTGAATGAGAAATTATACATGCATTTGAAATCATTAGCTGATGTTTAATTGAAATTTGATTCATAGAATTGGATGACTATTAGTGTTCGATGAATTTTTTTTTTTTTTAGTTTCTTTGGTTTTAATGCATGCAATGGTTGAATCATTGACGATTGACGTTTCAAATGAGTCGTAAATTTTGTATTTGTTGTTTAATCAATGTTAGAAATTATTTTTAGCCGAAATGAGGCATCTAATGAAGGTCAGTTACTTTCGATAAAAATATCGATTGATCAAATGGATCCTATAAAAGCTCGGCCCCTTCAATTACATTTATTTATTCGAATCAGCATATTGATAAATTGCAGAGAGTACGTTGAGTCGCGTTAAATGTATGTTCTATTCAACTGCATAAACTATAAATCATATTTTTGAGCTCTGATTGAAAAGTGTTCATTTCAAAAATAAATGATCTTTTCTAATTTATGCAATTCAATGAAAGCATACATAATTGTCTACTGTGTACTGTGTACTGGGAACAGACATCTTTTAATTAAATCGATTGATTCATGTGTCGCTTCAATATCCGCTGGCTATTTCCCTATTTCATTTCTTTTGCAATTTTATTCCCCCCTTCGAATAATTAACCTATTTATGAATGAATTTATTCACTTATATTCGTGATTGAATAGATTTGGCCCTTGCAAAGCAAACAAATATACAAATTCAATGTTTTAAAGTGTAGATGCGACATAAAAGTCATTCGTACGTGACGTTTTTGTAACTTTTTCAAACGCTGAAGAAATCTTCAATTTTGCAAGCAAAGAATCATATTTGAATGGATGCCAGCTCATTGGGCAAAAGTGCCCCGAAAATGATGCACAAAGTAAAATTTACTTGACATTTAGGCGTTGTGTTAATAAATTTCATAATTAAATTGATCAAACATTTTTATTGCCTTTAAGTTTTCATCTGTGTGTTCGTTGATGCACAAAATGTTTTAAGCTCTTTTTTGGCTTTGACGTGCGCTGTGCTATGGCTTGACACAAAAACCGTTCGATATATGCATTTGTTCCATAACTTTCTTTTTGTTGTTGTTGTTGTGAGAACGGACTATTGTTCGTTTCCGGAATGTAAGCCGGTCGGAAAGATTTTGATATTTTAAAATCGGCCACTCATTTCTTCGAATTTCGATGCTGAGCAGAATAGAAAAACAAATTTGGGCACCGAAGCAAAGGAGTTCTTAACTGATGTGCTAATGTGCTAATTATAATCATTTTTGATTTCATTTTGAAAGTGAAATATTCGTTCCAATTTCCATTTTTCACTCTACTCATTCTTAGTTTTTTTATTCTTTTCTTTTTTTTCTCCTTTACATTTGATGGCAAAATCGAGCTCTCAAAACTCGCAGCGAAAATATTCTTTTTTTAAAACTATCGTCATGTCAGGAGAATGGGAAAAAAGGACATTGTCCGAAAACATAATGAAAAAAAAACCTCCTACATTTTTTATTTGTGTCACTTTTTGTTTTTATGTGTCACTCTCCGTTTTGTGTCACTCTCCATTTTGTGTCACTCTCTTTTATCTTTGCTCTTGTTTTGGCTTACAGAAGCTACTAGATATATGCACTATAGCACAGCCTGTTCGTCTAGAAAACACCATCCGAACGACAAAATATTCTGTGCGACTGAATAAAAGGAAAATAATGGAATAACGCCCTTTATGCGCGCATTTTTTGTACCCAAAATTCAATAAAAGGAAAAAGGGATAAAAAAAATCGGATTTCCATTGTGTATTATATATTATGGGATCGATATTGAAGGCGTTGATCGAGACCCTAAATGTTTGTACATGTTATAGTTGATGCTCCTACTGATGCTCTATCATTAATGGAACAAAAGTCGAAAAAGTGTTGAAAATATTGTGGTGATTGTGTATGAGTAGCTTATTTGTGTCTCGCATACAAATCCATTTTATTTTCGTTCATTTTCGCCATTTTACCGTTTTGAATATTATTTTTTTTTTTTTTTAAATGTGAGATGTGCTGCCATTGCCCATTTGCCCACCTACTCAACAAATTCCTTTTCACCTAAAGCGTTTGTAGTTCGTTCTCGGCGAATCGATTTGGCAAAAGTAAAATATGAAAAAGAGAAAAAAAGAGCAAACAATAATAATGACACCTACAAACGCACCAAATAATGCTTGTCGCATCGCACACGAGTGCTCAGTGCTGATATTTCTTAGTGTTTTTGAACCGTTACGCTTTTCTTTCCTTTCACTTTTTTCCTTGCTTGAATGACTGTGTGTGGGGGAATCGACATTGATATCAGGCTCAGTATCACAGAATCGAGCGTCAATTTTTCCTTCAAATCACTAATGCATTCGCTAAGAATGGAACAAATCTACGGAAATTTTCGTAATATATGACGAAATCTATAAACCGCTTTTAAAAATAACATTCTGAACATTGAATTGGTCGATTTGTTACCGATTTTGATATGAATTTCATTTGAAAAAGAAAAAAAAATAAATATTATTCAGAGAATAGACTTTTTCTGGCTATCGAAAAGTTTAATGACTCGCATGCATGATTCGTTTAATCTCAGCTGTTATGATCTTCTAATTTTAATTGACGGGCATGTTAAGTAGGCCTATTCTTTTGAAATAGAGGAATTGAATTTGTTGTAGCTGTTTGTTTTAAAAGGAGCCAAATTTTTTTTTATGATGATGACAATGATGTGATTATCATTTTATAATACTTACTCTTTGACGGAGCTCTCTTTCAGATTCAAGATCATCTTGGATCAAACGGATTTTGTCCTGAAATTGAAAAAAGGAAAAAAATAATAAAATTTACCAAATTTCATTTGATCAAAATATTTTCATGATGACAAAGGGACACAAGGATATTCGCTCATTAAATCGAATATCGAATATCATCATGTTGAATCACCAGTTGCCGTTGTGTGCACATCTCCAATAATACATATTGTGAAATTCAACCGTTAAGTGGGTGTAAATTGTATATATTTAAGTAGAGTAACAGTGTATGTGTATTTGTGTAGGAATTGTGAATGCGTGCGTGAAAATGAACTGATACGGAATGTTCGCTGTGTATTGGAATTTGCTCTTTTAATTTGAATTTTCTTTTGGTCTTGTTTTGTTTTGTCTTTTGATAATTTTATATTTTTATCTTCCTCTCTCTCTTTCTCTCTCTCTCTCTCTCTCTCTCTCGT